>CM055202.1:18414465-18657481 GCA_029224185.1 Karalla daura | reverse complement strand
CAGCCGGGCCCCAGCCGGGCCCCAGCCAGGCCCCAGCCCGGCCCGGGCACGCGCCGCAGCTCGGCTCCGACGTGTCCCGGAAACACGCGGGCCGTCGGTGAGTCATTTTCCAGTGGTGGAAAACGCATAAGGAAATGACTCGGAGGGTAATGGGGAGGGGGAAAATAAAGCTCCCTACCCTGTCAGTGAACGCAGACGGTGTAGAAAGATGAAGCACGTGCAGTATGTCGACCTGTCGACAGTTTGGGAGCATTTAAGAGATTGTTCCGTAGATGATCCGTAGATGAGCTGCAGCCATTGACATGCCGTAAACTCAGACTCCTGGGGTCAGGAGAGGAATAAACATGGAAGTGTAAGCGGATGGTCCTAGCAGCTCAGTCGAGGACTCCCATGCAGGTAGTCGGACTCCTCACTCGTCTCACATCAACCGATCACGTGCCCTGGTCCATCAAAGCCCTGGCAGTCCCTCCTTTGGATCTGTTCTGAGAACAGCCTTCCAATTCTAGTGCTTGAAGTGAGCCGACTAGGGGCTATCAAAACTTGGTCAGTGTCTGAAGAAGAGCTGGAGGGACCCCGGCCTTATTGTGATGCCCTAGATGTGTAGAGCAAGCAGCCAGCCCCGTGTGCCCAGAGCTACCCAGTAATGTCCCAAATGCGTTTCGAGATCGTCTCCGTGCTCGTCTGGTTTGAGAGCATCACTAAGCCAAAGCAGTGAAACGGCATCTGTGTGTGTGTGTGTGTGTGCAGGGCTCAGTCAGGAAGATCAAAACGTGATCGTGGAGGTGCTGGTGGCGTCGGTGCGCCAGGCGTCCGAGGGACCAGGGCTGCCGGGGCGGAGCGGAGCCAAGAAGGTGAGCGGAGACGAGCGTCCTCGCCCCGCACTCCCCAGTTCCGCCTCACGCACGTTGGACTCTCCCATGTTTTTCAGCCCACCACCACCCGGGAGAAGAAAGTCCAGATGGACGACTGCACCAAGCTCACGCAGCACCTCCTGGTGGTGCTCCCCCAGCTCCTGTCCAAGGTATCCTTACCCCCCCCCCCAACCCCCCCTGCCTCGCCCCCACTCCTTCCCACTGGCGACATTCACATCCACGCTCTCCTCCGCAGTTCTCCAGAAACACCGACCTGGTCGCCTCCCTGATGAAGATCCCGCAGTACTTCTTGCCCGAGTCTCCCGAGACCGAAAACGCTCAGGTATCACACACACACACACACACACACACACACACACACACACACACACCACACACACACACGTCTAAGACCTGAGTGAGGAAACCACTGTTGTGCTTCCGAGAGCGTTGAAAACAGACCAGATCGTGGCTGGAAAGCTGGACGGAGAAACTTGCTCAAACCGGAGCAATCGTATAGCTCTTTAGCCATCTATTCGTCTGGTTCTGTCGTCACCCTTTTATTAGGTTGTCGATCATGCAGACTGCAAAACACCGACGTATTCCAGAAGGTGCTGTATTGAAAGTGCTGCCTCCCTGCCTCCCTGCCTCCCTCCCTGCCTCCCTCCCTCCCTGCCTCCCTCCCTCCCTCCCTCCCCTCCCTGCCTCCCTCCCTCCCTCCCTGCCTCCCTCCCTCCCTCCCTCCCTCCCTCCCTCCCTCCCTGCCTCTCCGGGCAGGCCATGTCGGGCCTGATGGCGGAGATGGAGGCCGTCCTGGAGCAGCACTCGGGCGCCGGCGTGGTGGAGGCGGCGGCGCGCACCTACCTCAGCCTGTGCGAGGAGGAGACGCCCCGCGGCCGGTGGCCCGGGCGGCCCGGGACACGCTGGTGCAGCGCTGGATGGACAAGCTGGGCGCGCTGCTGCGGGAGGCGCTGACGGTGAGGGGGGCGCGCCGCGGACCGGGCGGCGCCTCTAATAATACAGTATGACAGGTGAAAAGCGTGCGGAGGTGACAGCGTTTTTTTCGGTCTGGGCTTCAGGGCGACTGTTTTTCCGCCGACGAGAAGAAGACAAGAGAGATCGTGAACACGCTGAAGAAGCTCCGCGTTTTCCACAAGTAAGTTCGACTCGTGACCTTTTACACCATTGCAGTACTTAAAGGCAACTAGTCATCACATCTTTCCCTCCATGAAACATACGTTAACGGTCACTAGTACGCATACGTGGTTCTACATAAACATAAAGTGCACTTAAGGCTACGGTTTGGACCTTAATGGCATTTTTTTCTTTACATTACTTAATTCTTGCGTCCCCCCCCCCCCGTTTGTCCCCGCTAGCTGTCACGACCTCTCCCGGTGGAGCGTGTTCGAGCTGCTGTATCCTCTCCTGTCTCTGGAGAACGGCCAGGGCGGAGCGCCGCCTCAGGTACCCGGACGCCCTTACTAAAACAAACCACAAACACAAACCAAAAAAGAATCAGCCGTCGGGCCGTGTCCTCAAGCCTCTCTCTCTCTCTCTCTCTCTCTCTGTCTCTCTCTCTCTCTCTGTCTCTCTCTCTCTCTCTCTCTTTCTGTCTCTCTCTCTCTCTCTTTCTGTCTCTCTCTCTCTTTCTGTCTCTCTCTCTCTCTCTCGTCTCTCTCTCTCTCTCTGTCTCTCTCTCTTTCTGTCTCTCTCTCTCTCTGTCTCTCTCTCTCTCTCTGTCTCTCTCTCTCTGTCTCTCTCTCTCTGTCTCTGTCTCTCTCTCTCTGTCTCTCTCTCTGTCTCTCTCTCTCTGTCTCTCTCTGTCTCTCTACTCGTCTCTCTGCTCGTCCGAAGGTGCTGCTGGAGGTGCTGCAGTGCATGTGCTACTCCATACTCTGGTCTCTCAACGCCAGCAGCGAGACCTCCATCTCCAAAGTGAGTCCCAAAAAGAGACAAGACGCAAAACCAGACCGCTTCACGCCTGAAAGTGAATGTCGGACTGGATTGAGGATTGACCGGACCGGATTAATATTGCACATAAGGACTAATTCAGTGTGTGTGTGTGCTTTAGGAGCTGTCCACGGTCCAGAGGCACCAGCTGTGTCTGTTCTGCGAGCAGAGCCACCACTGTTTCTCTCTGCCGGACCTGGACGTGCGGCACCAGGTGCTGTCAGGCGAGGCACGGGAAGCCCCAGCCCACCCCCGGTCACCACCTCACACACTCAACGTCTCCTTGTGCCCCCCCCCCCCCACCCCCCCCACCCCCCCACCCCCTCCGCAGGCCTTTCTGGGCATCTGCGACGTCTGGTGGCCCACTCCCACCAGCGGAACACCTCCTTCGGCTCGCCCGTCTACACTCCCAGCCCCAGGCTGCAGAGCGCGCTGTTGAACTTCCTGGCGGCCAACATCTTCGTGGGCTCGGACTCCGAGTCGGCGGTCAGCGGTGAGGCCCGGGGGCCGCGCACACGCTGGAGGGAGGCCCGGGGGCCTGCTCGGGACGCGGAGCCCGAGACCACTCGCCGCTCCATACCCAGCAATTAAGTCAGAAATCCCCCACAAAAAGAAGTGTCCGAGGTGGGCTCGCTCAGCCTCTAAACGATGCCGAGGCTCCAAAATGAATGTGGCGAGGTCGGGCGCTGCGCGTCAGGGGACCCCCCCCCCCCCCAACCTCGTCCCGTCGACGCACTTCATGAGCTCCTCGCCGGCAGCCTCCGCTCTCTCCGAGAGGCACTGCACCCAAATATGGGCTCATCCGGCAAAGTCAATAGGGACCGTCCCGGTGGGAATCCCTTACATGTTCAGGCAAAGACGATCGGGTGGGGGGGGGGGATTATTGGTTTTGGAACATGTAATAAAAAAAGCTATAGTTTTATTGGATTTGCCCGCTCGTGGTTGTTCTTACAGAGACGGTGTTTTCCATTAGCCGCTGGATCAGAGATCACTCGGAGGGGAGGGGGGGGGGGGCAAGGGCACGGAGTTAAATCATAAAATCGGGGCAATCTCTTTTCCGTGAGAAAATTCCATTAACTCTGGCTCACCTCTGAGCCCGTTTTATTAGCCCAGCGAAAGATTGAAGCCACATGGTGTCACAACCATAACTCCGGCCTCATGTTATCTTTGATTTCCACCTGCTAAAGCCATCGTCCCGAAACTAACCGAAACACTCTTTTCCCCCCGCCTCGGCTTCGTTCCCTTCCCTTCTGTTATATGATTTCTCATGATTAATCTCTCTTCATACCCCCCCCACCCCCCCACCCCCCACACCGACCACCCCCCCCCCCCTTCCAAACCCCAGTCAGTGAGAACTCGGAGAGGCTGGAGGACGTGCACACGCGCAGGAACCTGCTGGCGGCCTACTGCAAGCTGGTCATCCACGGGGTGCTGGAGATGAACATGGCGGCAGAGGTCCTCATGTACTACACCAAGGTATGAGTGCTCGTACAGGGGGGCCTCTCTAAAGGCCTCTCCGGGGGCCCTAGCTGCACCTGTTCCAATCACCAACATACACGACCCGTTTTGTTTGTAAACACTCGTTACACAAGTAAACCAAAAAGTTGACGTGTGAATGCAGGCATGTTTATTTTCAGTTTGATGTAAATTTCTATCAAATTGCTCAATGATACGTCAATGATACCGTATGAGATACTGAGTCAAATTCAAGTTGAGCTGGAACTGAAAAATGCCTCATAACAAAACCTCTGACCTTGATTTGAACATTTAATAGGTCAAAAATGTGACCCTTGGTGATAGTGATATTTGCGTACCCGCTCACTCATCTGGAAATAATGGGGCGTAGCACAGTGAAGCTCTTCCTCCTCTCACACTCGCCCCCTCCCGTCTCTGCCCGCAGTACTACAACGACTTTGGGGACATCATCAAGGTGACGCTGTTCCGGACCAGGCAGATGGACAAGATCCAGAGCGCCCGCCTGCTGGTGCACTGCGTGCAGGAGGTAGAGCCCCGTCCGTCCATCCGTCCGTCCGCTCCCACTCTCTGCTCTGCTCTGCTCTGGGCCACCGGGGGGAGACGCTGACCCAGCTTTGGCTCTCTTTCCGTGTCTCCTCTCCCAGCTGTTTGTCCGCCTCAAGCGGAAGCAGGAGAACGACAGCTGGGTGCACCCGGGCGTCCAGACCTACACCTGCATCAAGGAGCTGGCCAGGCGCTTCTCCCTCACCTTCAGGGACCTGGTCAAGTTCAGGGAGAGCGTGGTGCTGATCCACAGGTCAGGACGGGCCCCGTCTCCTCACCCCGCTAGGCGCTTTAGGTAGGACTGGCTGAACAGAATGCTGTCCCCCCCCCCCCTCCCGTGTGTGTGTGTGTGGCAGGAGTGGCATCGAGTTCGTGTTCAAGGACTTCATCCAGACCCCGGACATGCCGGCTCCTCCGTACCTCTCCTACCTGACCATCCTCAGCGAGTTCTCCAGCAAGCTGCTCAGGCCGGACAAGAAGGCACTGTAAGGGCTGCACACGCCTCGGATCGCCCAGGTTTGTTGTCCTCGTCGTTTGTTCTTAATACGAAGCCCGTCTTCTGGTCTGCGCAGGCTCACCTACCTGCACAGGCACACCACGCAGCACATCATTGACCTCAGGGACGAGTGCTGGCAGCCGCTCATCTACTACCGGGCGTCCCTGCTGGCCGTGGCCGAGGGCGAGGACGCCCTGTCCTACGTCAGCTCCGACCGCAGGATGCAGGGCCCCCTGCGCTCCACCCTGCACCGGCCCAGGCTGGAAGGTGCCGCTCTGACCACGGTTTCGGGCCTGAGCCACCAGAGTGGCCGTGTCCAGCTTCACCATGCCCGTGTCCTCTCTCCCGCAGGGAGCAAGTCGCCCTGCCCGTCCAGCATCGCGGACTCCAGAGCCAGTACGCTGCCCCGGCCCAGCCCCAGCCCCAGCCCCAGCCCCAGGTGAGGCTCAACCTACTCTATAGGTTCCAGTGTTCCCGCTGCCCTCACCCTGACTGACTGTGACCTGGTCTGACCCCCTCAGCCATCAGGAGAAGACGGCCAGCCTGCCCCCTCCTACTCCTCCTCCTCTGGCTCCTGCTACTCCCTCTCTTCCTCCTCCTTCTCCCGTTACTCCATCTCTTCCTCTTCCACCTCCCGCTACTCCTTCTCTTCCTCCTCCTTCTCCCACTACTCCCTCTCTCCCGCCACCTCCCGCTCCTCCCTCTCCCGTGGCCGAGGAGCCCCCCGCCAAAAGGCTCAGAATGGAGCTGACGGTGCTGAGTGCAGCGGAGGAGGGCGAGGACGAGCCCGTGGACGTGGAACTGTAGCAGCTGTGGAGGCCGGGGATGGTCCGGGCTCACCTGGACCTGGACTTGACACACTTTGAGTCATTCTGCTCCCCCCCCCCCCCCCACCCCATGCTTTTTCTTTTTTTACAATGATGTAATTTTGAAGGCTAAGTTGGTATTATTGTTTTGTTTTTTTTACATTTTTGTTGTCCTCACTGTTGACAAATCCCACGAAAAGACCAAAAGCAAAACCAAAAGGCCCCCCCCCCCGTGCAGCCAGGGACCACGGCCTCTCCAGAATGCACTTTAAAGACGTTCAACGACGGCTTGCTCTCAAGCGAGTGACCGCCAACCCGCACCCCGTGTCCCGCTGCCCGAGAATGTATTCATCCGCTGCTGAAAATAGTCCCCCCCCCAACCCCCTTGATCAACGGAACTCACCCCATCATGCTGAAAAGTTACCTTTATACCCGTGTGTTGGGGAAGTGGGACACATCTGTCCCTTTTTTTTCCTGGAATTTGTCAATGGTGATCAAGATAAGAGAATAGCCGTTATTTTTCCAAATGATGTATGTATGATGTATGGACCAGAGACTATTTTGAGGATCAAGCTTTTCACGACGTATTGATATTGTTATTCCCATGTTTGTACTGTCCCGACGTGACACTACGGAGACCCCACTTCTCAGCTCACTCCCCATGACCAGTAATGATGTTCTGAGCTCTGGCTTCACTGTCCTCCCAGTCACGCTTTGCCGCGACCCCCCCACAGAGAACGGTCGGCCTGTAGTTTGCTACAACAAAACCAGCTGCTGTACATACTAATTTAAATAAACACGTGCCAGTACATTTGGTCGGGCCGCGCGTTTCCTCGCCAGGGGGAGAGAGAGAGAGAGAGAGAGAGAGAGCCGACTTCATCCCGCCGCCTCTAGTTTTCCCATTCAGCTTTATTATTAACTTACAGAAAAGCAAGAAACGTCTTAAAATTGGTTCCTTTCGTCCCGTCCCGAAGTACGTTCAAGCGGAGTGCCTCGCAACGTAGAAAAAAAAAAGAATCCGCCCGAAACACTCATTTACAGCACAGCAAGCACCAAGTAAGTATTTACAGTCACTTATAAATTCATCTCTAATAACTTAATAGCCCATGGCACGCACGCACACACACGCACACACACGCACACACACGCGCAGACGCGTACACATGAAGCCCTGGCCCTGGTGGCCGAGCTCGGCAGGCTTTGGCGTTTACAGTCATGACGGACAGACCCTCGGGCGTTGTCACCGGAATGTAGCATTAGCCAATGACTCGAGACGGAAAATTAGCTCCAAGACCCGAATTGAGAGGCCGTGGTTTCTGGGGGTGGGTGGGGGTGGGGGGCTGGGGGGGGGGGGACTTAGCTTGGCCTACCAAACATTATTTTTTGCTCATCATGCAGAGCACGCCCGGCCCCCCGCCCCCCGCCCCCCGCCCACTGACAAACTGTGTCCACCGGAGCCGGGCCCTGCAGATCTCTGGAGCTTTGTTTTGGGGTGGGTTGGGGTGGGGTGGGTCTCTGTCTCGTGGCTGCTGGTGCAGCCCTGTGTGTGCCCTGTCCTGTGTGTGGGAGCGCGCAGCGCTCGGCCCGGATCGGGAGCCAACGCTCACGGGAGGGGATGGGGTGGGTGGGTGGGGGTTGGGGGGGGTCACTCGAAGTCGTCCTCGTACTCGTACTCGTCCAGGTCCAGGTTGCAGTGGGGGCTGGGGATCTCAAAGAAGCGCCTCTTGGTCAGGCCCAGCTCGTCGGAGATGTGCTGCCCCAGAGCGCTCAGAGGGTTCTCATACCTGGACGGGCGACACGGAGGACAAAGTCACTCACAAGGAGAGAGAGAGAGAACTAACTGACTTCCTCTGAAAAGCTCAACAAGACCACTGGACTGGAGCAAATAGGGAACCACCACCACCGCCGCCAGCACAGGCTGAGCTGCGTTCGGCCTCGCAGTGCTCGTGTCCAAAGGTAACCCTAGTGCGGCGGCTCAAAGTGCACTGATTACACATGCTGTTTGCTTTCCCCGTCGCCTGGCAACCTGATGTCAGCCACAGGGCCGCAGGTAGCGGCCGCGCCGGGCCCGGAGATGGGGCAGCGTGCGGTCCTTAAAAAGCACGGCACGTTTCTGCACCGGTTGACAAAACAAGATGGAACACACAGGAGCCAGAAAGAGAGGTCTCGGCCAAAGTTCTGTTTTTAGCGTTCCTGCTAAGTTTAGCTCCTACTCCGTCTCCCGAGTTCCCGATTGTCGATTAGCTGCCGGTGGTGGGTTCCTATTTAACCGCCGGTACGAGGGGAGGTGAAGATTATAAAAGGCTCGACTGGCTCTCGACTGTGAAAGCCCGGGATGTGGAGCGTTTTGGGGCAAACCACTGAGGTCGAGGGATGAAGGAGGAACACACGGAGGAGCGTTAACTTCCTGGTCTTTGCACGGTGGAGGATGAGAACAGAGAGGGGCAGAGAGGAGGGGGGGGCGACGCTGGACTGGACTGGCGCCCTGAGTGTCTTACCTGCCTGGGGGAGCAGCCTGTCTGTCTGCCTGTCTGCCTGCCTGCCTGTCTGTCTTTAGAGGTCGCTGTTCCTAAAACTGCCACACAACACACCTGTCGTCAGCCTGGTCCGCCACCCAGACCCTGAGAGACCCTGAAAGTGTGAGGCCCGCTCGGCTGCCTCGTTCAGTCGTTTACACACACACTTACACTGTTTTCTCGTGATGCAAAGGGGGTTATTTAATATGTAATCCTGCGTCTGATCTCCTGGAATAATGAATCGGGAGATGCGTACTCTACAAATGCGGAGAACGGGAGAAGCACAGGTCTGGACTTGCAGAACCGTGCCAAAGCAATAAAGGAGGCTGTCTGTCGAGGCCGAGGCCTGGAGGAGACTCTTTTTATTGGCTCGACTTACACGTCCTCGCACTGGTTGTTGGCGGCCTCCTCGGCCACCAGGATGTCGTACTCCTCGGCGGCGTACTTCTCCCAGTCCGACATCTCCTGGCCGTCCGTGTCCACCTCCTGCCAAACACAGCATGGGGTCAACGTGCGATCATGCGCCCTCCCCCGGGTGGGGGGGGGGGGCGAGAAGCGGGGCGAAGCGGGGCAAAGCGGGGCTAAGCGGGGCCCTACCCTGGCGTTGGAGAAGGGGTCCCTCTGCTCGTGGTCCAGGTACTTCTCCACGTTGAAGAACGTGTCCAGGAAGATGTGGGCCAGCTTGCAGCGCTTCAGGTCGCGCAGCGTGATTTTACCTGTGGCAGGGACAGCCGGGTCAGACGGGAACGGCCGTAACGGAGCCGCTACGGAGGGTTAGTGCGGGGGTCTGGGCCAGGCTCGGCGTGAGCACCGACCTATGAATAGCGGCATTGTTGAAGTGTGGCGCGCATGTGTCGCACGGTCAGTGACGTGGCGACAGCTGCTCCCACTGCCTGCTGGGGTGAGCCGGAGCAGAGCTGGCCCATCCACGAAGCCCGACGCTGGACGGCCGGCCTCCCCCTGACCCCAACCCTGACCCTAACCCTGACCCCGCGCTTCGATCCCGCCTTTGAAAACCTCCCCAGGCTTGTGAAGGTGCGAAACGTGTTTTCGCGCCCAGGCCTGGTGGGAATGTGTCGACTGAGCGCCTCCTCACACCCCTCACCATGCCTGCCTAAGAGTGGACCCCCGGACCCTTCATTTAGAACAAAGAGAAGCCGCGTGCCGTCCTGCCTCTGGTTCTTACTCCTCGGCCTGGACCGTCGGACAGTGGGCTCTTGTTGCAGGCCCTCCACTACCACTGCTACACACACACACACACACACACACACACACACACACACACACGCATGTGAGGCATTCTGCCGAGCTAGCCACTCCATCTCCGGCCGGCGCTAAACACCCACTGTTTCCAGCGATAGCCAAGCGCCGTTTCGGGGGCCTTTGCGGATGGAAACCCGAGGTTGCTGCGTCTCGTGTTACGCGTTGTGTGCTGCACGGGCCTGCTCCTGCTCCTGCTCCTGCTCCTGCTCCTGCTCCTGCTGGCATTCCAGCAGGCCCTGTCGGGGGTCACGTCCTCGCCGCGGGCACCACGGCCGCCTCCTCGGTGCGCGAGGCTCGCCAGCAGCCGGTCTCACCGGTCTCTACCTGTTCTCCCGGCTCTGTGTCAACTCTGTGTGTGTGTGTATAGGGGGAGGGGGAGGGGGTGAACTGGTGTGAACTATGGGGTGGGTGGGGGTGGGGGGAGGGGCGTGTAAAACGGGCCCGACCTTCAACCTCGGGCTTGACGAGGTCGAGCATCTGGCAGAGGCAGTCCTCGAAGGGGAGGGGCTCCATGGCCATGGACTCCAGCTTGCGACGCTGGTCCTCGTAGAAGTGCTCCAGCTCGTACATGCTGAGCACGCCGTCCCCGTCCAGGTCCATGCAGCGGAACCAGTACTCTATGCTGGACACGCGGCGCGGGCAGAGGGGGACAGGGGACAGGGGACAGGGGTTGGAAACTGGAAAACGACCACGGCACAGGCGGGAGCCGGGGACGACGTGTACCTGGTGTCGGTCTTCTTGTCCTCTTCGGAGATGAGGAACCAGACGAAATCGGCGTAGCTCAGCCGGCCTTCCTTGTAGACCTGTCTGTCTCTAGACGGGGACAGGGACGCACAAGAGCACAGGGTGAGACGCAGGGCCGGCGCCCCCCCCCCCCCAGCCCGCCGGGCTCTCCACCCACCTCGTTACCGTCCCTGAGAATATCCTCTCGATCATCTTGGGCGAGATGGCTGGAAGGAACACAGCGAGAGAGATCACTCAGAGTCCAGGCTGCCCCCCCCCCCCCCCTCCCCTCTCTCTCCCTCTCTCTCCGAGTTAACGCACATCCCTTTCACAACACATGCGATCCATTCTCGCAGACTGTAAATCCAGCCCCGGCCGGCCAGTGCCGCTCGTTTTTATCTTGACAACGCCGTAAATCCCCCCCCCCCCCCCCCATCTCATCCCCCCCCCCCCCCACCCCCACGGTCATCACTTTCTGACCGTACGCCGGTGGAAATCGTTCCAGACGTGGCGTCATCTGAGCGCTGCGTTATTTGCTCGCTCCCGCATTGATCTCGTGTCTCATTTCCCCCCCGCTTCACTCACGGCCCGCCAACCAGGAACATGTGGCGCCGAGTGTTGCCGAGGAGGAGGAGGAGGAGGAGGAGGGGGAGGGGGAGGGGGGGGAGGCGTCGGAGACGGGTGTTTCGGAGCGGGCCCCCGCCGTACCTTGGTCGTTGTGCTGCGCCAGGTCCGCCTGGTCGATGTAGAGGTCGTGGTCGCTGTCCAGCTCCCAGAATTTGCAGTAAATGACGTAGAAGTGCTCGTAGGAGAAGAAGTCGGTGAGCTGGTTCACGTCCTCCTCCTGCTCCAGCAAGGCCACATTCTGGCGTGGACGGACCAACGAAACCAAGGAGAAGACAACGGCCACTTTCGATTAGTCACCGTAGATACGTGCAGGTCACTGATGAGACATCACAGGTGCCCTCTCGAGGTTCCACCACGCCCAGGCGCTTCACAAAACCTGATTCGGCTGTTGACACATGCACAGCTGTGTCTGCCCGTGCGTGTGTCACGCTGGGCTGGACGTCTTAACTGTGAGAGTCGATGCCAAAACCAAGAAGACGTCAAGCCTTGAAAGTTTGAGCGCGACCTGCAACTCTGCAGAAGAATCACCCCGGAAGGTAACTGCTTTTGGCCGAGCCCGGGAAGCGGCCTCCTCGTCTGAATGACGTCAAATACCTGGAGAAAGTTACTCTTCCTGAGCTCGGCACAGGTGATTTTCCCGGACCACGAGCGGTTCACGTTGTAGAATATCCTCTGGGTGACCTGGAAGACCAAGGGGAGCGATCAGTGCCTGGTCGGAACGTCACCGCGGGGGCCCCCCCCCCCCCCGGTGCCGCCGTGTTTACCGTGGTGACGTAGCGCGGGTGGAAGTCCGTCGCCTCCTTCAGGAAGGCCAGGCCGGCGTGGGAGTTCACGACATCCTGGGGGGGAAAAAAAAAACAAACAAACATCACGCTCCTTCCACAACACCGAGGCCCGGGGCCCCCCCAGTTACTCTCAGACAGAGGAGGGGGGGGGGGGTTGAGCGGCGGGCCGCGTGCGTCCCCCCTCCCCCTCCCTTTCCCTCGGACAGTCAGGAGTGGGCATGTAAACGCGCACTTATCCAAACATCGCGAGCCGTCGGGGCCCGTCTCGATCACTCCCGGGCCCCCGCCACATGCTCTGTGGAAACGGCTCGGGGGGGCCTCGTCGGGAGAGGTCGTCAAAATTTAAATGCTGCTTTGAAGTCAGAAAAAATGGAAAATATACTCGTGGTGGTGGTGGGAGGGGGTTGGCCGGTTTTTGGATGATCTTAAAGCCTCTGTGATTTGACAGCAGAGCGCTGTGGGGGGGCTGGGGGGGGGGGGGCTGAAAGATGTCTGCCGGCGACTGCGTAACCTTCTCTCCTCTCTCATGCCGTAAAGTCCCAGCGCTGGGCTGCATTTCAATGAGGCGGAGATGTATTCTCCCCGTGCTACCCCCCCCCCCCCCCCCCCCCGGTCCTCTCCTCCGGATGCAGGGAGGGGAGGGGGGGTTGTTGACATAAATGCGAAGGTGGCGGTGAAATTAGAAAAGGGCCTTATTTTACGGGGCGGGTAGGGGTGGGGTGGGGGGGGGGGGACTTGACTCGCACAGAGAGGAATTAAACCGTAGCGGGACACATAAATCACCGGGCGCGGGAAGCGGGCGGGGACAGTCGCATCTACTCCGCCGCAATCCGCCTTTCATTCGTCACAACGGTCAGGGCCGATAACGGAGGCGGGGGGGGGGGGCGCCAGGCATCTCCAGCACGGGCCAGCGCAGCGGGCCCACATTCTGACACTGAAACCTGCCCCCCCCCCACCCTCCTGCCTCTCCCCCCTCCGTCTCATACCAACTACGCTAAGCTCTGGAACGCTCGTCCGCGGTAACGTCCCGGGAAAGATGATGAAGCCCCGCTCTTTCTTTTTTTTTTCCTTCTTCTTTCCCCCATCTGGCCCCCTCCCCCCACCTCCCTTGGGCGTGCTGTGCGGCCGCTACCTGCAGGAATGGAGCAAAGTCGTCCTGTTCCAGGTAACCGCAGCCAGGCTTGGCCAGGAGGTGCACGAATTTGGAGGCGTCGTCGTGACAGGTCTGCAGCGTTCTGGGGGGAGGGAGAGGGAGAGAGGGAGAGAGAGAGAGAGAGAGAGAGAGAGAGAGCAGATGGCGGCGAGGTTACTCCTCCCTCCCGCACGGCACGTTTTCTTCCCGTGCTCGGGGATTAAATTGAGCCCCCCCCCCCCTTCAAAAGGTGCGAGCGGCGGCCGGGATGCATTCTGGAGCTGGGACGGTGGACGGCTGCCTGGTGGCGTGCGGGAGCGGAGCGGGTTATGGTGCCGCAGTGTGCGGGTGAGTCAAAGGCCAGGCCTGTGCGGCCCTCCGCAGGCTCGCGCACTAACACAAGAGCACGTCCAGTGCCTGCGCGTGTGCGGCCAGCATTACAAGAGCCCCATGGTACTCGTTCACAGTGCACCACGCGGACGGACCCTGAATGGAGGTTCTGCTCTGACACGCCGCACGCAGTCCCAGGCTTTTTGTTTTGTGCGACCGGGGATTCTTGTTTCCCAATGAGAGGAGGAATTTCAGGGTAGTGGAGGGCGGTCGCCCCCAGCGAGTCGCCCTCATTGTCCCGGGGAGCCGCCGCTATCCCGGCCGCTCCGCGGGAGAATGAGGGGACCCATTGTCTTACTTTCGCCACATAGCCACAAACTTGTGGACAGACACGAAGCCGGTCCTGTCGCCTCCAGCCGAGCTGAACAATGGCATTTTCCAGTAAAGAGGGCACTCGCAGGCCTGGGAGAC
The DNA here is from genome assembly GCA_029224185.1 of Karalla daura. NCBI lineage: Eukaryota > Metazoa > Chordata > Actinopteri > Chaetodontiformes > Leiognathidae > Karalla > Karalla daura. The sequence continues at coordinate 18,643,512 of CM055202.1, read as the reverse complement.
AAGGGAGGAGAGAGAGAGAGAGAGAGAGTGTGACGTCAAATGTACATTCTCAAGCGCGCTCTTGTACGTCCTGGATGCTACGTCATCTGAAGGCCTCAGAGGGAGGAAAACTGGCTGTCATTTCTCTGGGTCTCAGGTTGCCCCTTAGGCCCTCTGTGACACTCCTCGGGGAGATGGAGGACTAGATTTTCCAAGAGGTTTGAAAAACAACAACAACAAAGAAAAAAACCCGGCATACATTCGCACAGCCAGTGAAAATAATCAGCCGGGTGGCAGGCAGCTCACCCTCGACGCCGCAAATCACATTCTCACCTTGGCAACCAGCCCCATGTCCTCAATGGTGGCCCTTTCATTTGGGAATTGGGAAAATATTTTCTCAATCTTGGAAATGAGGCCGTCGACGTTGAGGTTGGCCTGGGGCCGGCCCTGTGGGAAGTGAAACCTTGGAATGCTTTCACTCTGCGGCGTGCCGACGGGCTCCTCCGTCCTCACCTGGGCCTGCCACAAACACAAACGGACCGTTAGCCGGGGCCGCTAGCACACGCTAGCGCCTCAGAGAAGAGGCACACACACACACACACACACAATGATGATCCATCTATCTGTACCCGATGAGCCGGTCGCGGCTCTGTAATGGATTGAGATGCATGCCGAGGTCAAAAGGAGACTTGAAATGCCCCTTTGAGTGTGTGTGTGTGTGTGTGTGTGTGTGTGTGTGTGTGTATGTGTGTCCTGAGATGGACTGGAGACCTGCGGAGGGCTGTCCTCCCTGTCTTTATCGACTCCGGAGTTCCGGCAGACCCCTCGTGGCACCGTTCAGGTAGGAAGCGGGTGAAGCGTGAACGGCGTGGTTCCCTAATTTGGGAGCGGGGCAGCGCGACGCGTCTCAGGTGCGAGCACGTGTCAACACGGAGGCTTGGAGACCCGCGCGTCTCGTGAGCCGCCACGTTGACTTGTCGGGCGCCCCGGGCGGATCTCTCTCCGCCGCCCCGCGCCCCTGCGCCTCGCTGGCGGCCTCGATGCAAGGCGGCGCGGCTATTTTCACGGCGGCGCGTAAAAAGCCCCGGGGTGGAACGGGAGCCCGGTGTGTTATGTTGCAGCCGCCGGCCGGGTTGCTAAAATCGGCCCGTGCCCGTCGTCGTCTCATTACCAAAGACTATTTACACGACTCGAGAATTCGCTGGCCGTCTTGGCGGCCGATCGCATAAACACGCCCGGGCAGGTCCTCAGTCCGGAGATAAAAACGCCATCGTGTTCGTTTGCGCTCCGACACGTTCGGTTCTTTGCTCCCGACACGTCTGACGCACGCAGCCGTGAGGCGGCAGATGATAAATCTTCCCACGGCGACGTTATGAAATCACCTGAAGCCCCGAGATCTGCCTAGTTGTTCACAGCTGAAAACTCTGAGATGAATGGTAAACGCTGCTGATCCCCTGCTCCTCACTGTCCTGTGTGTTGGTGTCAGCCATGGCTATAAAAGGACACAAACATCTCCCGTGGCCCTGCCCCACACTGTCCCCTCTCTCTCCCTCTCTCTCTCTCTCTCCCTCTCTCCCCCTCTCTGTCTCTCTCTCTCTCTCTCCATGCTAACCGCTAGCAGAGCTCTGGAGCGCGGCCGCTAAGCCCCGTGACATTTTGCACATTCGCGGTGATGTGCTCCGACAGAGGACAGTAAAGCGGCATACCGCGCAAGACGAAACATCATCCATCATCCATCATCCAATCTTCGTACAGATGAACAACCCCCCCCCCCCCACCCACACACACACACAGACACCCCGACCACTTCCTCCCCCTTCAACAACTGCAGAAGCAGCTCTCCGACGAGACGATACGATTGCACAACAAACTCATTTCACAAACAACAACTGCGTGTGTGTGTGTGTGTGTCAACGCTCGCTTTCTCAACAACCGAGAGAAAGTGTCGACTCCTCTCCGCCGACTATTAAGTTACCACGGGGGGACAGCTGCAGTTGCCACTTGGATGTCATTGAATTAGTACAATCTGGGACGTAAAGTTCACAAAACGCGGTGGCTGGCACGCGGGCCTGCGCGCGCCCATGCAAACACCTGCCTGTCCTTGTTGGAAGGCTCTGAGGCGCTTCTTGAAGCGGGAGGGCAGAACAAAGTCACAGCCACGTGCCAGCAGAGCCAACTCCTTCCTCAGGTCCGGATCCTGGCGCAGCGAGAGCTCCCTCATCCTCATCCTCGCTCCGGACGGGACGGGGAACGCATGTACACACAGGCGGCGCTCGGTCCAGGCGTATCCTTCCTTCGGGCTGCGCCAGTCAAAAGGAGCCTGCGTGTGCTGGCGGTGGTGGAAAGGCAGCGGTTGGAGTCCTCTGTGATTGTCCTCTGTCAGAGCCAGAGCCTCTTAATGCGGGCGAGCAGCTGCTACTGTGACTCTCTCTCCCATTCCAGATCCGCTCGCACAATCTCAGCTTTGGCCTGCCTCTGCTCTCCGGCTCTACACAACATGCACACACAAACAGGCGGGACGCGTACGCACAAACACGCAAACACGCGCACAGGCGCTGCACGGGGTCAGGGAGCCCTTGCCACAGAGCTGCCGGGGAGATAAGAAGTGACGGGGGTGTATGTGTGCGAGAGTCACTTAGTGCATGTGTGGGATGGGAGGGGTGAGCGCAATAGATCTGCCCTTTCCAGTTTGCATTCCTCAGCGCTCGTGGAAGGTTATGTAAAGAGACAGACCTGTTGTTGCAGCCTGCGGCGGCCACAGAAGCCAAGCTGGGGGGAGGGAGGAGGAAGGGGGGGGGGGGAGTGCACCTTAACATCACCATGACACTGGCTTCCTGTCTTGTGCACGATGTGAAGTAGAGCAGCATTCTAGATGCTGGACAGGAAATCACTAAGTTAAACCCCCGCTACCCCCGCCCCCCCCGCCCCACCCCCCGAAGCGATATTTCTGATTCAGGTTACTAATAACGAGAGCGGCGCGTAAACTTAACGAGGCTGTGGCGGCTACGGAGCGCAGCCGGGGTGCCGTGACACGAGGATGAGACGAGGAGTGTCCCGGTCAGAGCATGCGATCGGCTCGTCTGCGTCTGATCTCGCGCCGGTCTTTGTTTTGCCTTCCCTTCGCGAGCTTGGACTGCCAGCCATTCCGCGTCTTATTATAGTGATGGGCGACAGAGGGAGAGGAGGGTGGGGTGGGGTGGGGGGGGGGGGGGGGGGGGGGGGGGGCGAGGGCGGGGGGATGTCAAATTCAAAGAATGACGGCCGAACCAGTCTGCGCCTATTAAAAGCACCGACGTGCACTGTTTGGGCAATCCGAGAAACTGGATCTGCAGAAACCGGGGGCGTATCTTTAGTGCTCAGACGAACACCCGCTTCCGGTCGCTGCCTGTCCCGGGAGTGACGGCAATTACGCCAATTCTCGGCGAACGCTCTGATCCAACAGCCGCAGCGCCGCCGCGCCTGCCGAGGCGAGCGGATACGGGACGGGGATGCTCCGACGGGGCGGCGTAAACGGGCCCGCCCGCGCTATTCATAGACGACGGCGGCCACGGGGGACGCGGCGAGTTTCCCCACCGGCTTCTGCTCGAACCCGCTTCCTGTCATCTTCCCGCACGCGGCCCCTCGTGAGGCGTGCCCCGCCGCCCGCCGCGGAAAGGCAAGCGAGCGCGGCCAAAGCAAAAGCCGTTCGGTGGGATCAAACGGCCCGGGGGGCGCTCTGCAAACAGGCAGGTCACCACGCAGCGGGGATAATGATGTGTTGGTTTGCACGGGAGGCTGGACAAATGCAAAAGAGAAAACGCAAAACGCAAGAACACGCAGGCATTGAAATAAACAGGCCGGATGGAGGTTCGGTCAGCAATACCAGCAGGACCTGCAGGGGCCAACCGCGACCCCCCCCCCTGCGAGTTCATCGGTCCAACGGGTCGCTGGGTCAGCGAGGCACACGCGGGCAGGGAGAGGACGTTTCATCCGCAGGCCGCTGGATCTGATCACGTCCGGCCCGTTGCGTAACGGCGTTTAACGCGGCCGCTTTAGAGCCGTCGGGCCGGAGAGGGTGCAAAGAGCCAAAAAAAAAAAAAAAAAAAAGGAAAAAAAAAAGGGTGCAGCAGACTGAGCCGAGCTCCGGGTTTCGGCTTCTCCAACCTGTCCGTGCACGCACACGCGGCGTCCCACGGAATGCCGCGCTAGCGACCGCTGGAGCAGCGGCGCGAACCCGCACGGGAGGCGAATGGCAATAATCTGCGCTCACGGAAGCCTGGCAGAGCCGCGAGAGCAGGGCGGTGACACGGGAGAGGTGCCGGCCGTGGAATCCAGAGAGCTCCGGCTCAATCCGACCGCAATCGCATGTCTGAGACATGGATTTTTGGGATCCATGTGAACAGGGCCGGGCCAAAAGTGGGTCCCGACTGACTGACAGTCGATCCCGGTTTCGATCCCAGTTTCCCGAAGAGTCGCACCTTTTGGTGACAACCGACTACCGCGAACCGACTACGACACGAAGGCTGAGAATCTGACGCTCAGGGCTGTTCGTTCCAACACTCAACAGCTCTCAGTTCATTTGTTCTCACTCAGTTTCTCGGGTCCTGAAAGGAATTACACGTCGTCCTTAGAAATGACGGAGCCGTGTGCTGAACAGAGTGCGTTTGGGCGGCTTCCACGCCAGAGCTGCATACTGGAGGGATCCCGGGTGGAACAGGACGGACAGGTGCTTAAAAGCTACTTCGAGCACATTCAGGGGCCATTTTAGCATACTCCTTTCGCCCCCCCCACCCACCCCCATGCACATTCACGAGAGGGATAGGTTAAAAGTTGTGTCCCGTGTGGTATTTCGCCATGCGGCCATGAGCGGCCTGAAGCTCGCGGCCACGCGTGCTCGCCTCCCATGTCACCAAGACTCCAAAATAAAAAGGAGTTGCGGGAAACAGTTTAGCGCCTGGTTCTCCCTGACAGGTCAGGCAACTGATAACGTGACCCCGGAGCCCCCCCCCCGTCTTCAAATAGCGTCAATGTTGCTGAGCCCCGGCTGGGCGCGTTATAAAAATACATCTTGAGAAATAACCCATGATCCTAAATGCAGACGCCGAGACGAGAGAGAGAGGGGGGGGGGGGGGGGGGGGCGTGAAGCCTCGGAGCACAAGCCTTTGTCCTGAACGCACACAGTACTGTGTGTGTGTGTGTGGGACTGGGACCTATGGGACGGAGAGACGCAGGGGGAGATCTGTCCGGCGTGCGAGCCACCCCCCGTTCCGCGGAGGCCGATATCTACTGTACATGGCGTAAATAAAAAGATCCGCGGCGACACATTCGGACAATGAGCAGCATCTATTAGGAGTCGTTTCAGAGTAAATTACACGGGATGAATGCGCTGCCACACCTCGGCGCCCTGGCAGGGTTTCTGGGTGTCCAATGCCAACAGAGGGGAACCAAGGCTATCTATATCGGTGTCTGATGTCAAAGTCAGACCAGCTGTTGCCGGGCCGCATCGGCGTTGACATAAATTGAATTTTTGAGTAATCCTCTGAAGAATGCATGTGCACGCGGGCATTCATCTTGTTGTCTTAAAATAGAAGCATTACTTTATACAAGCTCACAATCCCCTTAATATTGAGTGACAAAGTGTAAGCACATGCCGCGATGATGAACCCCGGCAGAATACGGCGCAGTCCGGATTTACATTAGCGTGTTAGTACGGGGGATACTTTTAGGCGCGTGTTTGTTTTGGTGAAAGAATCAAAAAGAAAGCATGATGGACTTTCTTTTTATGTGAATTAGCTGCTGCTGTTGCCTTGCGTAAAACGAATCCTTGCTTGTGGGAGTGTAAAGTGATCTCCAGAGTCAGGACATTCATCTCGCACAAAACCTATGGTATATATTTTAATGGGAATCAAAAAGGGCCCTGGTGTTTTCCTATTAGGCCTCCCCTCAAGGACAATACACCCCCCCACCCCAGCACATTACAATCTTAGAGAGGCTCCTCCCCATTTGCCTCCAAGTGAAATTTTCTTTCACCACCTGGTTTCCACAGGAAAAGACGAAATGTTTGTCATGGTTCGGTCCCCTTGTACAGAACATCAACCTTTCAATTTGACAAACTTACGTCAGGCTGAAAACCGACACTACGTCTCGTTTACATTATCACCTGGGGAGGGATTTTCTTATGGGTTGTCCACCGTCATCAATAAATCAATGAGAGGCCGTTTTCTTTTTGACCGACCCACCAGTCGGGTTGACTGGGTTTTGAAGGGGGGAATGAAAACTGTTGTGGATCCGAGAAGGACTTGAAAATCTTGCGCAAGCTAACAGCACGGGTGTTCTCACTTTTTGGACTTTTTTTTTGGACAGAAGCCGCCCAAGTAAACCTTCTGGATCTGGTTCATGTTGATTTGTGGAGGCTGCCACATGTGGACAAAAAAATACACATCTACAATGTTAAAAAAAAGTTAAAGGGGAACATTATCATCTTGGCCTCGTCATGGGTGCTTCTCCGTGGCCCTTGCGCTTCACAGAAGAGACAGATCAGCAGTGCTGCACCACCCACCTCTTGAACGGCGCCTCCTGCCTGTCTTTAGCATGTCAACAACATGTAGACGGCAGGGTTTTTTTAAAGGGCATGCGCCCCCAGATATCTGGCCGTCTCAATGCCATGGCGCATGGCATGTTCACAGCTTCTCGTCTTGACAGAGCGGGAGTCCTTGAATAAACACACGCTTTGATACTTGGAACAGCTCGGCGCAGCCCGGTTTCCGCTTTGAAAGTGGTCGCCCCAAGCAAAAAAAAAAAACACAGTTCGCCCCTGGAGACCCGAGACGCAGTATAACAAGCCAGGGTGCAAGGATAGGCTCCGTTCAGACCCTCCCACCTCTCATACCTCACTAATTCGCGGGTGAGGCCTGAACATTTGGAAAGTATTTGACTCATATTCACGACATATGCCTACAGACATGGAGGCTCCGCTGTGATAGCGCAGGCTGGAGAGCCCCCCTCAGTGTCTTTGATCCTGTAGGCTACTCAGCAGCCTCTTGTGGCCGGCCTGGGGAAATGAAGATCTCAGAGAATGCACCGAGGCCAAGCTGGGGAGGTTGAAAGTGGAGATCCATCAACTTCGGGTTAAAGAATATGATTACAGACCCAGCACAGGTCACCAGTGCATCACAAGACCGACACACACACACACACACACCATTTACTTTCACACTCACACCTGTGCAGTTTTAGAGCCTCCAATTGTCCTAAACATGTATGTTTTGGGCCTGTGGGAGGGGTTTCCAGGGCAAAGCAGTGCAGATATGATGAGAACATGCAAACCCCATACACGACTTGACAGCGGTGCGCGACCGCACCAACCAGACCGTTCAGCTCATTCCTTAGTGAGGACGGAGTTCATGTCGACGGTGGACTCTAAACTGCCCCTGGGATGTGAGAGTGAACGAGCTGTCCGGGGTGTCCTGACTGCCTTTACATGGTGTGAGCCGGAGGTGGGCACCAGCAGAACCCCCCGCAGAAACACCTGCTGTGTACGACAACTTGACGATTGATGAGACGGGTGGATGTTCAGGCAATCGCCTCAGCACGAGTGACAAATCCTCACATCCTCGGTCAACATGAGTTGGACTAAGCGCATTGAGGCGATAATAACCTTTGTAACTCCTTCCACTACGGAAACAAACCACGGCACAGCAAGGCGGCTGTGGTTTTGCAACAGACCTGCAAGTCACGGGTGCCCGCTGTTGCTCAATGACCACACCTTGCTTTTTGTGCTGTGAATAGCGCCTTCGGACCGCAGCCCCGCGACATGTCGCCTCAAAGCAGACCCATGGCCGCTCTCCACCCGTACCTTTCTGACGCTGACGGACCTGCGCAGCACCCTGCCGTGGGGCGCGCCGACCCTGCTGTTGCTGCAGCTGCCCGAGGGCAGGGTGCTGCTGGGCTGGAAGCCGGGGGCGGCGCTGGGAGGGGTGGGCTTCCTCTCCGCCAGGTTCCTCTGGGACGCCACATTGTTGTTCTCGTTGAACGTCAGTGACCTCTTCACCTGGGCGTCCCGGCTGCTGCTGCTGCTGCTACTACAGCTGGTGCTGGTGCTGGTGCTGCAGTCCGGGTGGTCCCGAGGAGCACTCTTGATGAGATCGAGATAGTCTTTGAGGAGCGTCTGGGTCGCGGGGGCACTCAGCCAGTTGAGGAAGAACTCGTCCACCTTCATTTTCAGCACCGGCTCCAGGACCTGCGGTGACGGCATGTCGCGGGCTTTTCCGATCCTCTCTGTCAAAATGTGAAAATCTGCGTAGAAGTAGAAGTAAAGGGCGACGTTAACGTCACGGACACGCCAGCTCCGGCCCAGCCTTCACATCGGTTCTGTGCTGTCCGACCTTCCTCTGAGCTCACAGCAAACACTCTGTGGTGTTATTGAATTTTAGCGCCAACAGCCCCTGACCTAACCCGCAGGCAAAAGTGAATGGACTAAACCCATTATTGACCACACGGCTATTTATAAACTCCAACCAAATGCCTGGCGAGCGTCACACGCATCAGTCCGACGAGTGAATAAATTCAAGTCGGGGTGCACAGAGTAGGTGAAAGTACTGAGGTGATGGGTGTGAACTAGGAAACAGCAGGCGAGAGTTTGGTAGCGACGTTAGCACCGCGAGGCTAACCTTAGCTGGCCAACTTTGTTGGCGACCGCAGTGTGAATACACGGCAACGCTAAATGCGTGGATAGGACAACACACAAAAGTCGCGTTTACAGGATGTGTCGGCGTGTTTACCTGTGGATCACAGGGGCAGCGCTGGCTCCTCGGTCTGCATTACGACAGGCTCGGGCTGTGCACTCTGCGGTGGAGTCTCGCTCTCTGTTCCCCTGGTAACCACAGCGAGTTATCGCGAGATTTCATATAGGAGCAGGTCGTGTGTGCAGCTGGTGTGCAAAAAAAGAAAAAAAAAACTGCAAAGTTGACAGTGTTGACTTGAGTGAACAATGGCGATACTGTCATTTCAAATAGGCTGACCGTTTCAAGCCCCATAAGCGACCTCAAGTGAAAGTAAGTATTATCAGCAAATTTTAAGATCAAGTAGTCATCTTACAACAAAAGTCAGATATCCAATGGATATAGTATTTTGTACTCTGGCACTGATAATTACAAACTCCTAATGGATATTTTATTAATCTCTGTAAAATCTATCTATCTATCTATCTATCTATCTATCTATCTATCTATCTATCTATCTATCTATCTATCTATCTATCTATCTATCTATCTATCTATCTATCTATCTATCTATCTATCTATCTATCTATCTATTTATCTATCTATCTATCTATCTATCTATCTATCTATCTATCTATCTATCTATCTATCTATCTATCCATCCATCCATCCATCCATCCATCCATCCATCCATCCATCCATCCATCCATCCATCCATCCATCCATCCATCCATCCACCCACGCGTGGAGTATATATGTTCCCCTGGTAGGGTAAGTATTACATATTAAGCTGATAAGATCAGATGCTACACTTGACCTTAGTCAAAAGCCAGTAAAGTAATGAGCCAAGTAACGGTTCAATATTATTATATATTACTGCATATATGCAACAGCATGTCACATTTTATAAAGCTGTGTGTTTTCATGTTAAATAATATGTAAAAGAAACTGTTAAATGTGGAGTAAAGAATAATATATGATAAAACAACATACTTTTAAGTATAAAAGGGACTAAAGGGTTAAATATGAGAAATCAAAACAGACAAGCGGGTCAAAAGAATGAATGACTGAACTGCTTATATCAAAACATTATCCAGTGTCATTAAGAATTAAGTGTCCAGCATGCATTATGTGTGTAGTAATCGTAAATAACATTTAAATTAAATGAAAATAATTTTGTAGTTGCTGTTTTTTTTTATTTGAGTTGGAACTGCTTTGTAGTTATTTTTAGAGCTTATTTCGCAGAAACTGTTTAGTTTAGCCTTTTATAATCAGGACTCTTTCCATGAATAGGAATGGTACACATGTGCCTGATTCCACTCTTACTTCTCATACCCTTACTCCTAGAAGCGGCTGGCCTGGGCACCTGGTATGTATGGAGCTTCGCATCGGTACTGATTAATTTAGGGAGGAGTCGTCCCAGACATCGCCGCTCTATCGTGGCATGGAAAGCAAGAAAAGGGTCAGTTGAAATAATGGGCACCATATATGACACCTGCAGCAAAAAGAACAAACAAAAAACTCGGGGGCTTTCCAATCTCACACCAAATCCAAAAATCCTGACTTCAGTCACCGCCATACCAATATAATGCGTGTATAGGAGTGGAAGAAAAACGTTTTTTGGTTGCAGTCGAGTGGCTGACATGTTCGCAGTGACTGAATGACTGCAAGGTCAGGCATTAATGGTGGAATAACAGTTTCACTTGGAATTATTTTCACTTGCACAAGCACGGCAATCAAAAGCAACAACTTAATTACTCAACGTCTCTGTGACTACAGCGTTGCTGGGTAATTATTCCTATTATGAAGGCAGCTCAGCGATTGTTGTCTAGACTAATCTGTCCCTTTTGGCAATGGCAGAACAAAACATTTCGAATCTATTTTTTCTATACTTATTACCAAGACATTTTTGTGTCTTTCAAATTATTATATAATTATGTTTTTCTAATGACCAATTTTGTTTATGTCAGCGTTATTACTAAGACGTGACATTAGTTCACGTGCTACTAGAGGGATTTTCTCAGACAGCTTTGAAGAAAAGGATAAAAACGTTTGCTCTTGATGAAGACCATCAAACCACTGTTTGTGTGCTCACCAACAATGACCTGACACGTACTTGATAGTGATATGTTCTAGTTATCTGAATTTTCAGCGAGAAGGACCTCAGGGACACCTATAGCCCCAAACCTCTATCTCCTTAATGACCACATTCACAGTGCCTCGAGCTTTTTTTGTTGTTTGAGCAAATTAATGTTGGTTGCACGGTTGAGAAAATTATTGACCGACTTCGCCTGATTGCTTCCCTTGATAACGCCCGCAAATCAAATCTGAAACATTCAAAGTTTGTCTGAGGCGCAGCGCGTAATGAGAAACCTCTTTGTTCTTTAGAACAGCGTGTGTTTTAGAAATGCGCGTTTTAGAACCTAATCAATATCAGAAATGAGACGAGAAAAAGTGAAGGTCTTGAAACTTTAAACTTTGCAACTTTTCAAAGCGTAATTACAGTGTACAAATAGGATTTTACCCAAAGCAGTGTGCATGTTGTTTTTTCACGCCTTGAAGGACATTTCAAAGGTTTGGCCGAGGCTGAAACCACAGGGGGACAGCTGGTTAGTGTAGGAAAGTGTTAGTGAGGAGTTCATGTGTGCAGCTCTCCCTAACTGCTGTCAGCTATGGTATATGGGTGCTCTGTGAAGTTGGCGATAACTAATCGGCTCTAATAAGGAGAGTAAATATAGTTGAAAGTGTTGTGTTGTAGCTATGTACTGTACAAAATTATGAGCTGTTTGCCACAGCATAGACAATAGCTCACTGTTATTTAAAAGTTAAGTTTATTCACAGTGTGGAGACAAGTTAACACACTTCTATATATTACAAAATGATTTTTCTTCAATAAATTGCAGATTCAGGTTCCGAGTTTGATTTGAGTGAAGTATGATATTTGAGAGGTCATCTTATTTACTTGAAACTACTGTATTATCCACCCTGAAAAAGGAATGAATGGATGGTTTGTGTGGAACAATTACAGGTACCTCTCCTTAATCTTCCTTTATTACTTATTTTTATTTCAGTATAAAGCTGTGATTTCACTCCGAGCCTTTGTATCTGCAGGTGATCTTTAGGTTAAACCTCAAAACTCTGGTCTATAATTTTAGTCCTTATACCATAGCTGCTTTTTTTAAATTAAACTCCCCTGATCTTATCGACATAAACATCGCATAGCTACGTCTGTTCGAGTCTGCTTTTGAGCCCGCATTTCTGTCTGAAGTGGTCAATCGGCCTCATAATATACAGCAGTTTGTTTCATCCAGCTGATGTTGTCACATTTTTGTGTGAGCCAGAGATAACACAAACCACAGTTGTACAAACTAATGGATTCCACATCTGTTACACATATTGCAACATTATTTTAATAGTTTGAACAGATTTTCGCAAAAACCGGGGAGTTTGACAAAAAAAAATGTCATAATGCATTCAGAATAGAGATCAAAAGCACACATAAGGGTTTGATCGATCTATTCTGGAACAAAAGGTTACATCATTGTAAATTTTAATTTCAGTCTGTGGGGGATGATTTAGGGATTCATGCAGTATCTTTGTGTTGAATGTAGAGCGGTGCGTGTCACTGTGCGGTCGGTGGCAGCTGGAAAAAGGCTTAGAGGTTTTTTCAGTGCATAATAGCAGAAAGTAGCTTTTGGTCGAGATTATAGATATGAGCAGTAGAATGGGCTGTATGGAAATCTAAAGCTCTGTGATCAGTGTGCGCTGAAATCACTCTGCCATGTGTTGTCGAGTACACTGCAATCAACTTTCTATCCTTTATGCCTGAAAGAGGCATCCTCACCCAAATTAACACAACATAGTCTTAGCTGAAGAATATATACACCTGATCATTGTTTGATCAATGAAAACCCGGAATTGGTGAATACAATTCTGTTACACGCTATTAATAGATTTTTAAAGGCATACTGGTATCACAAGATAGGAATAGTTTAAATTGTCGTTAAATGCCGCAGTTTTTATTAGTTTCCACAAAACAGAAATATTTATTTCTGTTATTTATTTATTTGGGTATTTGTAACCCACTTTTAATTTCTTTTAATTCTTTATTTGGATTAATCAGTCAAATACAAAACACACCCACAAAAACAAAGCAATAAAAATAGGAGTAACACACATAAAATTTTGAAATGATAAATGTAAGAAAGAAAACAAGTGAAATGACTCTACACACTGTACATTTGATACAATAATATGAGATGACTTAAAAAGTCTCAAATTAAAAATGAGGCCACAGTGCTAAAAACCAATAACAATAAGACAGACAGATAAAGGAGAACCTAATTAGTATATAAAAGTTGGCTTAATCGAGCATCATTTAATCCAAACAGCCAGGGTAAGTAGCAGAAGACTTAACTGCAATTAAGTGTTGACAGTTTCTGTTGTTTTGTGACGCAAATATTCTGCAGCAACGGCTGGCCAGTTCTCCGGCTTTGGCAGAGCGAGTGCCTGACCACCAACAACAGAGCAGAAGGAGGGACAATTGTAGGACGTTTCCTTGAAGTAGCAATGCCCTCTCCTGAGGTGAAGACACTTGATGTCTTAAGGGCCACTTCTTGGTTTTTATTACAAAACATGACATGACATTAAACCTGAACTGTTGCCGCCTAAGGAAAAGGATTTTGACTTCTTTTGCCTTGAAATTACACGTACATATCACTATCTATGAAGATTTATGTTTGTCAGGCTTTTAGGAAATAACGCCTGAGGACATATATCTTATAGATAGATATGTTACAGATATCTTATGTGCTTATTGCCAGGGAGTTACAGTCAGCACGGTGGAGTTCAAATAAGGTTAGAACATAAAATATACAAATGTGTGCATTTTCTTCAGGTTAAGCAATTAATAAACCTTCAGACATTGTTTCTAAGGCATACACCCGAGACACCCCAATAATCCTGAATTACCTCTTGAGGTTTCTTTGGCCGCGTCCACGGTTTGTATGACAAAATACTTATTTAAGCGGAAAAATCGGATAGATTTGTAGATATGGCTCTGTGTGTCTGATTTCCAATAATAGCCAGACATTGTTGAAATAACTGCTTCCATAAAGTAACAATTTTACAAGAATGTAGCTGGTCTAGTGATATTTTTGACCAGAGATTGGCTTTGATCTTGGTCTTAAACATTCTCTGTTTGATATGGCTTTCAAATGAACCGTGGTATGAACCTCACTTCCCGCCTCCCAAAATGGCATCGGGTAGTGATGAGCCTTCTCATAGCTCTTTCATGGAACCACTGTAAACACGCTACACTGTTTTTATTCCTTAAGAAAATCACAGGCAGAGAATCAAACTGTCTTCAGTCAACATTTAGATTCCTAATGCGCGGCGCGAAATGGAGCCGCAGAGGAGGAGACTTCTTTCATTAGACACTTCACTAACGCTCTGAAGTTTGCTCCTTCCATCTGAGATGACTTTAAAAGAGAAACAATGCCTCTGCCTATTGGGGTCTTTGGAGATTTTCTCTCTCATCACATATTAATGAAAGAGGTGGCATGTATGGAGTTGGAGAGCTTCGGCAGGAAAACCTGGCTGTGAGCATGCCGGAGAGAGCTGCATTCACGCTCACTGACATATATGTGTTGCGTACGGGCGAATGAAACGTTGTTTATCCCGGAATCTCAGCCTCAACAAAACAGCCACGTTTCTGTCACCGGAGTATTGATCCACACTTGGTGGACGGAGAGGGTAGTGAGCTCAGCAGCGGCCTGTAGAGGGCAGGCTTCACCTGGGATGCTGCAGGGCGTCAGAGTAGACTCATCTCCTATCAGGACGCAGAGAAATGTGTGAATTAGAGGTGAGCTCACGCCAGTTACTCTGACAAATGCACTGTGCATCAGTTTCCCACGTTGGCCTCCATTTCTCCTTTAATGAGACAGGCCCATCAAGACGGAGCGGGAGCGTTTTGATATCCTCAGAGGGGCATGGTGAGCAGGAACATTAATGCCCATAATTCATAGCAAATCAAGAAGGATTCTGTTGGAACAGAGGATCACACCAATTACCAGTTGTTTATTGTTTGCTATTGTTGTGTTTACTGCAGTCTAATCATATTTGGAGGTCAGCCACAGCACTACATCAGCTCCAAGTGGAAAAGCTCTTTTGAAGCCTTTCATTTCGTTGTGCCATATTAGCTGCACTGAGCGGCCCCAGACAACACGCTGCCTTTGCTTTCAAGATAAAAAGGAACAAGCATTACATCACTTTCTAAATAACTTTGTGAATTACGGAAATTGCACGTAAATTGGTCACCTAGAAAACAGAAAGACCAGCCCATTAAGAAAAATGTGTTTCATCTATTAATTTGCCTTGAGATAATAATCGTTTACATAATGTCTTGAACATGGGAACAAGAGTTTGTGTTCGATTTTGGGCAAATGTTGGATACTAATGTTTGGCCAGACAAAGCTCCCTCTTTTTCCCGCTTGCCCCTCCTATGGCGTGCTAGATTGAAGGCTTGAGAGCAAGAAAATCATGGAAATCAGTAAGGCCTTATTATACCAAGGTCATTACAGCCAGCTTTTATCCTCCTCTGTACTTATAGGAGGTAAGGGAATCCTATTCTCCATCACCCAAGGCCTCACCTTTGAACACACACACACACACACACACACACACACACACACACACACACACACATACACACGCACGCACACACACATACACCCGCACGCACGCACATACACCCGCACGCACGCACACACACACACACACACACACACACACACACACACACATACACACAAACACATCGGCTTCTCTTTCATTCGGCCTCTGTGAATTTCATCATTCTTTTTTACATAACATTAGTGTGGCGTGTTCGTGGTCGGCGTGCCTGCATGTAGAGGGCGGCTGTTACTTCAGGAAAAGACTGAATAATGCACGGGAAAAGGCAGGGGAAGGCTCAAAGGGAGTCGGCAACAGCACAGATGATTGCCACCCTCTACCACATATATGAAACAGTTTGAGTATACATGAAGTGAGTGAATAGATCATAGAGGTTTTGGGATTTTGCAACGCGAGACTACAAGGTAAACCGGGATGTGGGTGAGCTGTCAGGCAGCACTGTAGGGTAACACTTCCTTGATTAAGATTCATTTTTTTTGTTTTTTTTTTTACAGTAGAACACATTGGAACGACTGAATAGAGCCATGAAAGCTTTGATTTCCAAAGTCGCGTACCGTCGTCGCACATCTGCAGCAAAACAATTTGTAGATCAAGAGGGTGACAGGAACAAAATGTGAGCTAAGTGACTGAAGTATCTCACCATTTTCTACCTTCACACCCGAAATTCACCCTTGAAGAAATTTGCGAACAGATTTGGGTTTTTTTGTTTTTTGTATAAAAGACCAGGAGAGGAATCAGAGAGAAAGTCAAGGTTACTATTTTACATCACTACGGAGACAGATTAGTGTAATAACACTTTACGTTACAGTAATTAGGCCATTACTTTCAAAGTACGTAATAGACTCGCACAATTGGGAGCGAGAAAAATCTCCACGTTTAAATTCAATATTTTTAATGAACATCACACGACAGTGAGCCTTACTCAATGGCTCCATCAAAAAAGGAAAAAAAAGAGGAACTGTGATCTTGAGGGGAAGCAAAGTGTTCTGTTAATGTGCGGCAAAGATGGTTTCCCCTGTCTGTCTCAGCGGCTGTGTCTGATTTGAAACTCTCCATTGATCTGATACCACCAAGAACTAGCCTGCATATTAAACCAATGCTGTGATACAGCTCCTCAGAGACGGATGGATTCTGCGTGTGTGTGTGTGTCAGTGAGCAGACTTGTGGCTGCAGTCCAGGTTCAGGGTATTATGAAAAAAAAGTCAAAGAAAATGGATCCAGAGTTATGTGCTGTCCATTGATAGTCATACAAACTGTAACACCCGTCAGAAGTCCGGCTCAGTGCCTGCCAAAATACTTTGGCCTTCAGCTCTGATGCTGACATCATTTAATCTTTAGATGGAGCCCTGGCGTTGCTGTCCCAAATCCTTGATCTGGTTCACTTTACAGGTTGAGCATTACTGTCTGACTTCCAAAATAAACAGCCTCATTATCTTGTCCAAGACGCACCGACTGTCTCCCTGCCTTTGGGTAATGAAGCTTCTTACTGTTGCAGCACGTCCACCGTGTCTCCAAAACATTGAAAGCCACAACATGAACACAAAACGTCCATCGCCCGGTCTGCACAGAACCTGACAACAGGCCATGAGATATCCCATTTCATGAGCGTACACATGTGAGCGCATAAAAAACACAAGAGCCAATGAAGGTTTTTTTTTTTTTCCAATGGAACCGTCGTTTTTTCTTCTACCCGGAATGAAAACAATCTTCGGCTGCTGTCTCTCTGTTTTGCTGCGTGGGTGTGTATTTTCAGCCCCGGCTAAGGACACGCACTCCTCAGATTAGAACCGGCACGAGTGCTCGGGAGACGGCGGCGGAAAAAGGATGAACATCGGGCACCTGATCGGACAGGATCAATGAAAAGCAATTAGATGATAAGTCCGCGTGAGCAGGGCGTGTGAGGGGGCCACAGGTGCCTGGGGGCTCTTTGCGAGGAGATAAAGGGGAATGAACTGTAAAAAGAGAAAAAAGAAAAAGTGTCAGACGTTCTCTTAAGATCTCAGATGAGATTAGATCTTCACACAAGAGGTGAAGGAATCCGTGACGCTGTGATGATATGCACGCCGTACAGTATTTATGTGTGTTTGTCTGCTCGTGCTGGTGTCTCCTCGTGTGATTTGCGCGCGGCTTATGTGTTTTGCCTAACATCTATTGTCATAATGATGTGTGATTATTAAGGGAGCAGGGTTTTCACAGCAGGGAAAAAAGGGGCTGAGCCGACAACAGGTTGGGCCTCCCTTTGTGTCTTTGTTTGAACGCTCAGCAAATACATATTCATGCTCCCAATATGATCACACAATAGCACACATTTGTTTATAATCTTTGTTTATTTGGGTTGCATCTATTAACAAAACCACTCTTTTCTCCCCCACACCCCCCACCACCCCTTCCTGCCGCCGTAACTCAAACAGGGGCAAATGGCAGCAGCGGAAGAAAGGTTTTCGTCAAAAGAGGTGGTCGCGAGTCTCCAGGTGCCGGTGCCTTGTTATTCCAGGAGCGTCCCTGGGAGAGGTGAAGCGCTTGCAGCAGGCTAGCTATTAGCTTGAACCGGGGTGTGCTGTCTTCTGTGTGGGCTGAAAAAGACAAGTTCTGACCATTAGCGTATACCTTGCTCTGCCCGCTTCCAGACAACAAAAGGGTTTTTTTCCCTCCAATTTACGGGCGTAATGATGACACACAACAAATAACGCGGAGCTTAATGCAGGCTTTTGTTTGTGCGACGGAATATTTTTCTCTGTCGTCTGCGCCGCCGCGCATCGCCCCTCATTTGTCGGCCCTCGGAGCCAAATGAAGCCGTAGACGCAGCGTGCGGGGTCACGGCAGAGAACCTGTCCCCTTGGCCGGGCTCCTGCATCTGCCGCCTTCCGACACTAGATGGCTGTCTGTGCTGCACGTGCCTGCCAGCGAGCACCGGTGCAGCCTCCCCGCGCTGCTTTTATTGGCCCTGGAAATGCAAGGCTGAGCAAAAGATTTTTGTTAATAATGCTTCGAGACACTCGGGTTATGAAAACACACAGCTACACAGACGCGGCACCCAACTTCATGTTTTGATGTTTGAATTTGCCAACCCTTCGTTTTTTTTTTTTTTTTATGAAGTCAAGAACAATGGATTGAATATACTGTCATCAGAAAAGTCAGGCACAGATGCACACTCACCGAGGTGAAAGTGCATTTGAGTAGATTTAAAAATAAACTCTATGCGATGTCAATTTTGATATATATTCTGCAAATCTAGATTTTTTTTTCTGTTTTTTTTTTTTGCTGAGGCTTCAATTGAACTGACAGATTTCAAAACAAGTCAAGGGAACTATTAGTGTCAAAGGAGGCCATTGAACGCATTATTTATCATTATCATATAATTATTCTGACTGCTCTGCCATTTCCATGACTTTTATATCACTCCATCCACCGTGTGTGTGTGTGTGTGTGTGTGTGTGTGTTTTGTGTAAGGGGCTATTTGTAGTTTCATTATGTGCAGTAAATGCGACCACATAGAGCCCTTGGTTGCAGTATTGACTTTGAAGATTGCCTTTCTTCTTCTTCTTCAGAGGCCGTCCGTCTCTTTAGCCTGAAGCTCCCAAACCGCACAGCCGGCCAGTTCCTGGTGGCCTTTTATTATGATGTCAGCACTTCGCTTAAAGAGCATTCAATATCTCTAGGACGACCGTCGGTGGAACATCAATAGAATAATACAGACGCACAGCGGATGGCTATCCCTCATAGCCGGTCAGTTCATTTGCTCATTGATTTATCGGTAGCTGACCGTGTAATGGGATTAAGTGGTTGTGATTATCACAAACAAACAGGTTGCGTGTTTGCTTTGCCTGCGTTTGATCGCCGCGGTGCGAAGTGGTTCAGCACTGGCAGGGCCGAGGTGGACAAGTCCACGCCGCACGCACACGAGGCGCATGCATTTAGGTCCGCAGAGGCTGCTACGCGGGCGCATGGAATCAGTCTTTCTGAATTATTTGAACAAAATGGGAGGATAGAACGTCTCGAGGCTAAAAACGAAGCAATATGAAGAAAGGTGGAAAGAAAGCAGAGAAACAAATTAAGAAAGCAGTGGAACAGGGGAAAGGCTATTAGGGCTGGTCTCATTTGCAGGCCTATTAAAAGATGGTGATCTAGCAAACAAGCGGAGCCTTGTGAGACAGTCGCACCAAAATCACCCACATAAATCAGGGTGTGATTACTCCAGGAGCTGGAGTTATTGGGTGCTAACATCGCTGTGCTCACTCCTGGACGTTAATATTGCTCTTAAAAGTGAGCGACAGCTTGTTAGAGGCCCGGAGAAGCCCATGATGTCAATTTTACAGTCTTGAACAACAGCAAACTGAAAAAACTGAAAAGAAGAAAAAATCGGATTCATTCATTCAAACTCGTTTCAGCCTGCTTCATCCCCATGGTTTGCAAAAGAGAAAGCTTTAGAGATTAAAAAAAAAAAGTTTGATGATTCAGTGCTGAGTCCTTTGTCTGGCATGTTTGTGTACGTGTGCTTGTTCACACCTCCACATCTCGATCTGAGGCTGCATCTCCAGCTCTGTAATTCATGCAAAATGAAATGAAAACCTTCTTAGCAATATGCAGATTTCTTTATGCAAAGCAGCATTACCTATGGTGCGCGGACGGCAGCTAATGCCTTTGATCAGTCTCTCTGACATTCTCTAACTACTGAGAAGAAAAGAACTTAAAAATTGTAAAGGCTCTTAATTGAAGTGAACATAAAAGAAGATACATGGTGTTAATTGGTATACGCTAAGAATAATCTAGACCTTGGAGACCACTGTCCCTTACCGGCCCCCCTGCCAAAGTGTCAGGATTTACATCTTTAATTCAAGATTTCCCCACATTAATTACCTCGCAGGCAGCGAAATGCGGATCACTTCATTTTAAAGTATAATAAACATCCAAATAGTTTCTCCCCCCCGTCCCTGTCCATGAATATCAATTTTTTGTTAGTGTGCAAAAGCTTGGCTCTCCTTTTCTTAAGGAGGAGAGCACAAACGTGGTCCAGCCAGAATTTTACAGTAATGGAGACATAGCAAGAGTGTAATTGAAGTGAACAACAGTGGACAATAACCTAACTCAAGTCAATAAAAAAAAAAGTGATAGCAAATCAAAGAAAGATGGAAAACTAAGGCTACAAAATACACTCAGAGGTCTGAAAGGTGCTGCGTTTGCTCTTTTTTATGCAGCACATTGTTAT
The DNA here is from genome assembly GCA_029224185.1 of Karalla daura. Taxonomy (NCBI): domain Eukaryota; kingdom Metazoa; phylum Chordata; class Actinopteri; order Chaetodontiformes; family Leiognathidae; genus Karalla; species Karalla daura. The sequence goes on along the minus strand of CM055202.1, from coordinate 18,622,935 downwards.
GGGGACCACACAGCTTATGTATTTAAGGATGAAATAGCACAACTTAAGGCAGGTCTACACTGATACCTGTTTCAGAACAGCATATGTGGCGTAGCATAATTTTGGCATGACAACTAAATTGAATGTATGTGTGTGCGCCCGTGCTTGCGCACATGTGTGTGTGTGTGTGTGTGTGTGGGAGCGCCTGATTTGCAGTGAAGTAAAGCAATTTGAACACCGGCCCCCAGTATGACCTTTGATTATGAGAGGAATACAGCGCTGCTCATATCCCAGGCCTCTCCGTTTCCCTCTCAACATGATGAATGGGACACCCTGAGCTACAGGACAAAACAACCATTTGAGGATCCGGGGTGACACGCACACACACGCACACACGCGCGCACACACGCTCACACATGCATGCACAGCGAACCCGTGTGCATGCACGTGCACACACCCACAGAAATGCTGACAGACAAATGGCACACTGATGGAAAGTGAAGCACTTTTAAGTCCTTAAATGCCACCAGCAGCACTGACACGCACACACACACACACGTACGCACACATGCGTGCACACACATACACACACAGTGTGTAATATTACAACACCTACACTTCTCTCCCTCTGGTTAAAGCACATTTAACACTGTGCTGCCCTTGAAAATAAGCAGCTAAGCTGAAGCTTTTATCTGGCGAGCAGGTTCATGTATGGATTTATTAGCGGAAAATAGAAACACCCATTATGGCTTATTGAAACAGTTTCATACATACCCCGTTGTGGTTAATTTTATGCAGTTTATTAAGCAACAATAAGCAATTTATGTAAACACAGTTCAAATGAGCGCGGCTCCTGTACACCTTAAAATCCCCGCTTTTTTTTGAAGTGTTTTTATTTTGGGGTTTCACTGTAATTTATTGGCTCAAAGTGCACGCTGGTGTTAAAACTGATTTGATATGGAAACCTGCAGGGACATATTAATTAAAATAGCAATCTAATTAGCATTCCACTGTGACCCAAAAGTTGAATATTATTAGAGCTGCAACCGTCGGCTGTGATGAAAAGAGCTTACATGACAGTGAAATTGAAATTCAAAGAGCTGGAGATAATGTACACACAGATCAAAAGAACAAACGGTGGGGAGAAAAATAACACACCACCAAGTTTTACATTTCCTCACAAGGGGGAAAAGAGCCAGCGTGCACACCCTCCCTCACCCACAAACACGCACATGCACACACACATACACACGGGAGCCCATGCTCGCACTTACCAGCAGGTAGTTTGGTGTAATTTAATCCAAGAAAAAAATCTGCCAGACACAAATACCGCTGCACCAGCAAAGCAATGGAGGAACCCTCTTCATGGTGTACAATATAAGTGATTGTACTGGGATGTTGTAAGAATTCTTACAAAGTCGTATGAAGATAGAATTTCCTGATGTGACTCAGCTGGAGGAGAGCTACTACTGAAGTCATCAAGTATATGAAAATACCCAGTCCTGGCATGGTTTATTAGTAAAGTAGACTGAATGTATCAAATGTAGAACTTATATTGCAGAATGGCACCTGTCAGTGGATATTAGAAATGTATTTTTTAGGAGGATTTTTGATACACTGATGATGAATAAGCAGCATTTAAGAGTTGCACCTGATCAGCAATGAGACAAATTTAAGTTTCTTCATGTACTGTTTATTATTTAAACCTGTAGCAATGAAACATCCTCCAGTCATCTTCCACCTTATGGTGAAACATTATCCAGCAGAGTTAATTGTAAGATTCTGGCACCGTCTAAAATACGTGATTGAATGCACGAGAAGAGGACAAAACAATCCTAGATTGCATGTTCTTCCTGGATCTATCGTACGTGTGTTTTCTACTGTTTCCTCCCACAGTCCAATGCATTTTGGGGTGGATTAGAGAGCCTCGGTGTGAGTGTGAGAGTGAACAGGAAAACACCTGCTAAGGGTGTATCAACTGCTTTCTCCCTATGAAAACTGTAGATGGGTGCCAGCAGATCCAAATCATCTCAAATGATCAAATTCATTTTTTAAATACATTTATTAATTATCTAGTCTATGTTTATTAACTTGTTGTATCCGGCAGCTATCCACATTTATCATTTGTCCACATTAAGATTGTGATTCAATACCTTGAGTCTATATACTTATAGTATAGTCATGTTTTTACTACCAATTTTGTGATGATTGTCGACTTAAGGTCACAAGGTAACATTTTCATGGTGTTGTTGTTGCGGAGGTAGGTGAGTAGCCGCTTTACATTCCAGGTCATGACAAACAAAATATCCCTTGCCGGGGTCATAGCCGGGCGAGTCCGCTCTGCGTTGCACCGGTTTAACCTTGAGGGCTTCTACGCTTCCTCTGCATCCCTTCAGGGACAGGCGCGTATTCCTGCGTAGTCTTCAGCACGCGCTACGCTGCGCTGCCCTGCCCTGCCCGTTTCCCCGGGAAGCGCCTCTACGCTTCTCCTGCCGCTCTACAAGTGGGTGTGTTAACATGTGTCCCTGCAGTGGGCCGGCGCGCCAGCCAACCAGTGATAATTATTCATTAGTATTCATTAGTGTGAGGTGCTGGCCGGTGCGGGGCTCATGTTGAATCAGTGTTTTGACGAGGCCTCGGCCCGGCGCGGGTCAGCGAAGAGCCAGTAATTAGGCCCACCAGTCAGGAGGCATTTTACTAAGCACAACACGTGAGGGTGAGAGAGAGAAGATGCAACCACCAGGAGAGGGGCCTGCAGTGAGGGAGAGGGAGAGAGAGAGAGAGAGAGAGAGGGAAGAGGTTAGGGTGTGTGCTTCATTTCAAAGGAAAACCAACCTTGGTCTCCTTGTCTTCCTGCCTGGGCACAGTTGAGTACCTTAACCTCTCTCCATCACTGAACCTGTCAGCTATATAAAAAAAATGAAAAAATAAAGCCTTATAACCTTGGTTGTCTGCTTTGTTTGTCTTGTGCCCTTTCTCTTTTCCTGTTTCGCCGTCTTTGAAGCCCTTTTGCTGAAATTCACAATTACCCTTGTCTGTCTCCACTCTGCTGCTCTCTTCTCCTCTCCAGCATGCATATACGTGTTGTTTGTTTTCCTTCCACTCTGCCTGCCTTCGTGGCATGTGTTTATTTATGGGACTTTGCATGTCGCATGCTTGATAATAAGAGCAGTTATTATCACTTACAGGCGTAATTGTGTAATGGTTAACATGACAGAGTGGCCGCCTCGGAGGAATGCTGTTAGTATTGTAAATGCGACGGAGGCCTAACTGAATTAATCTAATCGGAAGATAATTACACTGGCTGGAACAAAGCTGGACCAGATTTATCAAGCTGCTTCCTGCCCCTGTGAGTCATTAAAAAAAAAGGAGAGATCTGCAAGCGTAGCGAGGTTAAAGGCGTCCGGTGCTCCTCAAAGCTGGCTGTGCCACAGCTGTCAGTACACATCTGACAGAGAAAAAGAGGCTTTGACGTTGACTGACAGCAATTGAGAAAACAAGGGGTCAAGTGTTGAGCTGTTGTGAGACAGGCGAGAGGACGGCGCAAACTCCCAAGATCCAAATCCCAGCGGAGACGATAACTTGTCCTGTCAACGCGCAACGACAGTTTACCTTGAATTAAAACAAAGAGCATAAGGCACCGGCAGCCTGTCTCCCTGCCCCCGTCGCTATTTCTCTCTGTCTTGTTGATTTGCTTCTCCTCATTCACTCATGTACGGGCGCTGATACACATGGGAGGGGGAGAGGGAGTGCCTTGCATAGCCTCTGTGTATCCTGACATGATTCCAGATTAGACAAATTCCCCAAACTACACGCGGATGGCATGACACCCTCCGCTTCCCCAACAAGACCCCCCCCTCACTGCTCCCCTCCTCTGCCTCCTCTCTCTCCCCTTGGTCTCCTGCGTGAACACTTTTCTCCTTCAGATTTATGACATCGGCGTATAGGTGCACTTGACAGCTCTCAGATTGGCGCTGTAGAAGAGGGAGATCCCAAAGTGAGATGGGTTAGCTGGGTAAATCTATCAGGGGTACGTCCAGGAGGAGCGGGAGGAGGAGGAGTAGGAGAAGGATGAAGAGGGCGTGTGGAGGGAGGGGGGCCAAGGGATAGGTGGAGAAGGGGAGAGGAGAGCGAGGGAGAGAGGCTTGGTGGGGCCCCGCTGAGTGCATAAGCTTCCATGCTGAGCACAACCGTGGCTGGCTGACAGTTGTGCTCAGCCTTCACTGTAATAATGAATAAAAGGAAACTCCCTGCAGATTACACATCTTCCGTGTTTTGACATTGACCTTAATACATAATTTAACCACAAAGCCTGAAGAGTGTGTAACGAGATAAGAGAGGACCAGAGGATAGAAAAAAAAGATGCCCCAGCTAAAACATACAGGCCAAAAAAACGCAGAGGGGAAAAAAAGAGCTGTAATAGCTCTAATACGATAAGCCTGAGAGGACTGTGGCCACCAGTAATGTTTTTTCGTGGCGGGATGGGGAGAATTTTGGGGAGGAGGGGACTGGATGATGGAAGGTGGCAGTAGTAAAAAAGCTTGGATGTGTGGTTGTGTGTGTGAAAAACGCAATGATTTTCCTGCATATCGAATTCCCATTGGGAGGAGAAGGTAGTGCTGCTAAACCTCAATAGAATAGTAATGTGCCAGGTCTGGCTGCTGTGTGTGTATATATGTGTGTGTGTGTGTGTGTGCGCGTGTATATGTGTGTGTGCTACTCCCCCCCTGTTTGTGCTCCTCCTCTCACTGTGTGTATGTGAGAAAGTGTTGACCGGCTGATATCTGAGGTATTTGTCACTGTCAGTGTCACTTCCAAGATTGTGTGTTTGTGTGTGTATGTGTGTGTGTGAGTGTTGAGAGTGTGTGATGTGATGTTTTGAGTGGCTGCTCAGAGTGGTGTTTGCTGAGGCAGCACTCGCTGCCACAGGTTATGTCACTCCAGTTGAGGTCACGGTATCACACACACACACACACACACACTGTCAGGAAATGCTACCTTAAACCAGATCGCCCAAGGATAGAGCTCACAGAGCACCTTAAAAGATGCTCCAAATTAACCGTTTCACAACAGAATTTAGCTTCCGTTTCAGAAACCAAACCAACGTCTAATGGGAAATGTTGCCGCACATGACTCATGCATTAACAATCATTACTGCCCAATTAAGGAGCTGGTTACGTCACCAGTGGCCTGCAAGGTGCTGTGAAACACAGATGCTGATATTAAACATGAATTACAGAGGCCGTATCCACCCCCCCTCTTGCCCATGCCCCCCACCTCAACGCGCCTTCTCATCCCCTTAACTCCTCTCAAACCCTTTCGTCTTTGGGCTCTACAAAGGACAGACTGCTCTGTAATTGCGGCAGCGTGTCAAAGCCGTCTTCCTGTCCGCATGCAACCCTCTGATTCACACTCTTCTCATTAGTGTCATAATTACCGCCGGCTGAAAAGCGGGGGCCTGAGCAAGCCCCTCAGTGAGTGCTAAGGTGAGAATGTGGCCCCTCGGTGCTCTCAGTTGGGGGTGGGAGGGTAGGGGTCTGACCTCCGGCCCAGTAGGGGGCAGCAAAGATGTACTCAACTTAGTCTGCGTGCCGTCCACAGCTCTACAGCAGAGGTCTTTTTAAAGGCCACATGCTGCTTTGCATGGTAACAAGCTTTTGTGAAGGGAACGCTGACTGGTTGATAAACGAAACATAAGGAATTCCTGGCCGGAATTGATGAGCTCTGCTTCTTTTTCCTCGCGTTTTCCTTTTGTGCCGTCATTCATTCATCCATGCACGTGCCCTCTTTTCTACAGTTTGTGGCTGCCTTACGATTCACACACCTGTCAGTGTGTCCCGGGGCTTTGGCCTCAGTCTGTGTCTCTGGGCTCTTTGAGCTCTTTTGGGGATTTGCTTGGCTGCAGCTTAACCAGCCCTGAACAGCCTCCAAACTGGTCCAGCTGGGTTGGACATCTAGTGTACGTGTGTAAGTCTGTGTGTGTGTGTGTGTCTATCCGTGTGTGTGGACTTTTGCCATACAGAGCCACAGCTATGACTGCGGTGGCAGTAGTACTTTGGTGCTTTGCCATCAGGCTTCCCTCCAAGGGCTGTGTCAAGACAGGGAGAGTCTTGGTCATTTGTGTGTGTGTGTGTGTGTGTGCGTGCGTGTGAGAATGCGTGTGCGTATATGTGTGCGTGTTGGGCAATGCAGGGCGGTGCTCTACTTCTGCAGCAGTAATCTAATGAGCCTGTAAACACACTCATTTGACATCATTAATTGGAGGGAGATCAGAGATCCGAGAGGCATGTGTGTGCGGCGTGTGTGTGTATGTGTGTGTGTGTGTGTGTGTGTGTGTGTGTGTGTGGTAGCGGTTGGAGGGTTCTCCCATCAGAGAGGGTTCTCCCAGATCAAAGATTTAGAGTGTGAAATCCTTGATTATGCGACAGAGAGACACATTAGAGGCAGTTTTCTGCCAAGCAGGGAGAGCAGCAGTGTTTGGTCAGTGCCAGCAGCAGGCCTTGATTTCACCAATGAGAAACGGCAACAAAATGCACACAAAAGCTGCCCTCTTGTTTTGTCAATTTGAACGACGAGTGGACGAATCAAAGCTGGACGACGGGGAGTTTGTCCTGTCCCGGTTTATTGATTTTCAAGTGTGCTGGCAATTTGAAACGCACCGAGCCATATTTCCGACGTGCAGTGTCAGTCAAAGCGTCTGCTGCCGCTTTTGAAAAAAAGTTTGACTCGTCTTTGTAACTGCCGCAGAGTGCGATCCATAGGCTCTAATTGTGCTGCCATACTGGTTCAGTCACATTTGTCAGCTGGATCTAAGCTGGGGGGGGAGAAACAGAGTTGCTCTGCTGGAGTTGCTTGCTCGTAGTCCTCTGACTGTAACCCAGTCCAGTCCTTAATGATCTATCTGTCTACCACCCGCACAATGGCCCACACCGCTGTTCGCTTTCATTTACAGAGTGCCAGTCTCTGAACTCCCCTCATCAGCCCTTTGTTCCTGGCCGTTTCATGTTTTTGGGGGGAGTTGAATGGCATAGCTGTGTATGGGATACTTTTGAGAGAAAGGTTGAGAGACTGTAGGAATTTTCCAGTGCAATACATTATGAAGATTTCACTTTCTGGCTTTGATTTTGCACTGACAGTTGTCCTTCAGCCCTCCTTTAAAGTCTCACTTTCAATCCCTAATGGCTGTCATGTCGCTGCGCTCTCTGGACTCTTACTCAAAGTGTCATTGGCATAATGGTCGGCAGCCGTTGGCCTCTTTTGATCATCCATGCTGTGTGTGAGAGCAACTGGAGCTGAAACAGTGAGGTGTATGGGCTGTGTGTGTGTGTGTGTGTGTCTGTGTGCGTGTGTGTGTGTGTGTGTGTGTGTGTGTGTATGCGTGCCGCTTGCACCTCTGCTCGGCTGCCACTCCCAGGCAAAGCTCCGCGACCGGAAATCTAAAATTCACTTTCAAATAGTTTTCCTCCTGTTCTTGGTGCCTAATAGCCAAGCAGTGGAAAGTGTGTGTGCACGTCTGCGGCGATGTGTATGTGTGTGTATACACTCATTAATGGGATCGCACAGGTTTCTACTGTATCAGCATCCCAGGCTCAGCCCAGTTTGGCACTCCCTCAACAGTTATGCATACTCCAACAAAGGGATGAAGGGCCACAAGGGAGCGGGAGAAAGACCAGGCGAGAGAGTGAAAATTTGTGTGTGTGTGTGTGTGTGTGGGTGCGACGGCGAGCAGAGGTCTTGGACAGACAGAGCCAAACTGCACTCAAGTTCAAACGCCCGGGCCTGTGTTCAAATGTATTAAGCCGGTCCAAGATAAATTCACACTCACTGGGCCAGAAAGAACACATCTAAGCAAGATGATTAGGGCCAGAAAACATCCGGAGGAGCTCTGATAGATTCCAACACAGGCGTGCATGTAATGGAAGCCAGTGTGCGGACGCTGAATGACATTATGTTCAAACACCCCGGCTGAAACCTTGTGTGTGGATCCAAGTCGTGTCTCTCTTCCAGGCCCAGCATCCTCTTATTTCCTGCCTGGTTCACCTGCCCGCCCCACAGCAACTCAGGCCCCGGGCCAAGGTGTCAGCCAGGCCAGCGCCGAGGGAGCTCGCGCTATCGATGTCCAGAGGACGAGAGCGGAGAGTTGCCGTGGGGCTGCTGCACAAGCACGAGCAAGAGCGGCGATTGTGCTTTGATACAGTAACACTTGCTCAGGATATGGCTGTTGAATTCGACAAAAGCACCGTCAAATTTATACATGAGAAGCAAATTCTCTGGCATCGCTAATTATCTGATGTTGCTTTGTCTTGCCCTTTTGTGGCCTTCCTCCGGATTTCATCCTCCCCTTTGTTCTGTCCACGCTTGCATTATCTCACAGCATTTTGCCCGCATGCTTTGTTCCTACAAATCCCTCTGTAAACTGTGAGATATCATTGAATTATACAAAGCTCGCGCCCTCCTGCAGTCTGACCTTTGAACTCACTACATTTGATGCATGGATGTACAATCACAGTTTCACATTTAATACAGTGCCTCTATTGTGGTAGTTCCAAAGAACTTCTTTTTTTAGTTTCCTCAGAAAACTTCTACACTTCTGAGTTAATCGATTTGTCTTTGGACTTATTTATTTAATACACACACACTCACACACATGCATGTGCAGCCCTCCCCTCCCCTTTATCCACAGAGGGATCCAGATCAGAGCGCTCGGCCAAGATCGTGTGTGATGTAAAGTTCTGGAGAATAAAAGATGTCTCTTCCAATAACATATTTGCGGCATGTATCGAAAGACGTGTCAATTTCAGTTACACCTGGCGCAGCAGTTGGAAAACAGAGAGTTCTTCGCTTCTAAAAGACAATGCCATACCAGTCACTCCCCACCTGAATGACTGATACATTAAACATGCAGAAAGCAGCGGGAGGACACTAGGGAGGGAGCGTTCAAAGACAAAAACAACGCATCCAAAAACAAAAAAAAAAGAAAGGAAGAAAGAAAGAAAGAAAAATATGTTGCTCACTGCACTACAATGCAATGCAGCCGCAAAGCCATCACCAGCATTGAATCCCAGTCTTTCCAGGAAAAGAGATCCGCCAAGACAATGATGCAAAATTGAGCCCGAAGTAAGAGCTAACGGACTCATTCAGATGAGTGCTTACGACTGCTCTATCAATTCCAAGTTCTTATCCAGCTGCCACATGAATCTACGTCGTATCCCTGTTATATCCCAGCAGTGTTTGACATTGCAAAAGTGAGCATTTTCCATACGCTGAAAGCTATTCCAGCGAGGAAGCTGATCACACAGGCTTTAGTAAGAGGAGCGGAGCAGCAACTCTGCCCTCTGGTTCCCTGACAGCACTGTCAGAGTACATGTGGGCCTATAGAGCCGATGTGCTAAAATCTGCAGTCCTCGCCGCGCTCATGAAATGCTGACACAGCTGCCCTAGGCCTGGCCTGTTGTAGGGAATTAATTCAGGCAAGTCAGAGGACACCCCAGTCTGTGAGACAGACAGACAGGAGGGGTCCACCAAGGCAGGCGGTGTGAAGAGGTGTCTCCAGTCTTTGTTCGCTGCTGGACACATTAAGACTCCATTAAGGAAGGCTGACACACCAGGCCATGACTGCTTCACTTCTGACTGAGCAAGCAACTTAACAGAAGTGTGCACTCTCAGTATCCCTCTCACTCTATAATACAGCTATGTGTATACGTGAGATTGGCTTGAAATAAAAAATGAATTCTTGCAGGAAATCAGAAGTTTTTGGGATATTTATCTTAAAAAACTCATGGTTACCCAGAAATTGAAAAACATCTATCTTGCATCTATTTTGGTCTTACACATATCATATAGGTCTAGTAGGCGTTTAATATATATTCAGTAATTCCCTCACCCCAAACTGACATTTCTGTATGAAATACATAGTTATTGTTTATCCCTTTATAGTGTTGGTTGTGATGTGGATCCAGGGCAAACAAGTTAGTAGTTGATCCAGGGATAACATTAACTTGGTCAAATTGGATTGTGTGAATGTGTCCGCCTGTAAGTGATTTTATCTGAAGATGTGATTTTTCCAATTTAATCAGCTAACGACTTCTGTTGCTAGACCTACATTCAGATTGGAGTCTTAATCTTAAGTCTTTAGTTAGGCCTTTGGGAATCCTTGTTAATAGATCCTCTTGCATAGGGCCTCTGGCTTAATCCTTGCCATTTACTACTTCCTATGCTAGTTTGCTAAATACTCTCAATTAGGTGGCTGGCGGGGCATTTTGTATCGCCCCATGCTCTGACCGCTCCTCCTTTTTTTTGTTAATTTTTTTTCGGCTTGACCTTGATTCGTATAGAAATGGCCATGATGGGACCTTGGCTCTTCATCTTCACCATCTCTCTGGATGTACTGCTAACTTCATAGTGAAATGATAATTAACTCCCAACATCAATTAGCATTCAGCTTGTAGAAGGGTAACGAGGAGCCAATTACAAGAAAATATACATAATCAATTATTTATTCACTCTTAATTACAGTGAGTTTTACCCTGTTACAGCAGCGGCGGTTCAATTAATGACCTTCAGCTATCTTCATTTGAAATTGCCGTGGAGCGGAGGAATTTACCCAATACCCCACAGTGAAACAAAGCAGCAGAAAGACACACGCAAACACGCACACACACTTACACACCCACCCACCCACCCACCCACCCACACACACACACACACACACACATACACACACACAGTTTCTATGCAACAAACTTGCATAGAAGAAGAAACCGAACAAGGAAAAGCAACAGAGAAAGACGAGGAAAAAGAGGGAGTAGCAAGAGAGAGAGAGCAAGAGAGAAAAGAGAAGGAGCGGCGGAGGGGAGGGATTGGCACTGTCTGTCAGTCAGATGCCCAGAGCTGTGGTGTACACGGTGTCACCCGCACGACCGAGCCGTCTGTCGAGGCCACCTGCCTCATTATGGGAAATGTATGCATCTGGGGCAGGCTCTGGCTGGCTCATCCTCAGCATGGGCAGGGGAAATGGCACACTGGCAACTATTACTGCATTATGTTAGCAAGCTGTACACACTGCATGCATACATACTGTGCCGGGAGAGGGGGAGAGAGAGAGAGGGAGAGGGAGAGAAAAGAAGCGAGCCAAGAGTTTCACTCAATGGGCTGACAAAATTTAAGGAGTGACTTGGTGTGTGTGTGTGTGTGTGGAGAGCTCACGAGAGTTCAGACTGGGATAAGACCGGTGACAGCCGTGGACAGGTGCTTTATTGCATGTGATGAGGTAGACTTTAGAGTAACTGACGCTCTGCATTTGTATATTCAGGCAGTATGAGTAAGACTTTAACTTTGTGAGACCACGAGTGTGTCTGTGTGTGTGTGTGTGTGTGTGCATCTATGTGTGTGTGAGAAAGGAACTGAGAAGACGGCATGTGTGTCAGTAAGTGGACAGCTGAGAGCGCTGGATGACTGGACCTCGTGTAAACGCACCCCACGCCCACCCCCCACCCCCGACCCTGACCACAGGGTTGGACAGAAAGCGGCACGCACGCATGGAACAAACTGAACACAACAGAAAACTTTCCCCCGTCCACCCCTGCCTCCACTCCCTCCCACTCCCGCCTCCCAGCCCGTACCTGGCCTGAATACCATTAGACCTAATGGAGCGCGGTGTGAGGGACAGCCAATCACGATGGCGTCCCGTCAGTGACACCGACATGTATCTTGGTGCTCATTATCATCCTTGAACAGCGCCAATTTACATCTGATGCTCTGACTAATTCTGCTCCAGTGTTGTCAAGAGGCATAGGAAGTGGCCTGGCCGTGATGACAGCGCGGCTGTCAGGAGCCCGTGGATGGAGGATTCCTCGGGGCATGATTTAATGCCCATGTCAAGCCCCGCTGTCAGCCTCTCTCTCTCTCTCCCTCTCTCTCTTTCCCTCTCCCTACCCGCTCCCTGTGCTCCTTCTCTCCATCCAGCCATTAGGATTCAGCCAGCGGAGAGATGGAGCGATGGAGCTGGCGATTGGCCTGCTTAGGATTCACACTCTGGGCAAGAAAATAACACGCCCTGTTTCACAAGTGATTACCCTTTCCCTGTAAACTGCAATTAAGGCGAGAGAAAAGAAGAAAAGCTGCAAAGAGGTGATGGAGAAACAAAACGCGGATGACCGCCAAGTGAAGAGGAAAACCTTGGGCATTTTCCCTCGCCGGTTTTCGCCTGCTTGTTTGTCTAATTTTAGAGGACAACTTTTCTGTGGTGTTTTGCTGAGATGTTTTGGTTTCTGTTTGGTCGTATAACACCCACAGATATCCATGGCCCCCTCGCCTCCCTCCTGTAGAATGATTAACATATTGCATGATGTCTCTGGATAGTTCCCCCTGCACTATGCAATCCTTTCTTGCGCTCTTTATTTTTATTTTGGTCAGGATAGAACAGAGTCTCCGCAGTTGCCTAATTTCTGTGAAGTGTGGACAGACCATATTGTCAAACTTTGTCAGTGTGGGTGTTTGAATTTTCCACTTCAAGATATGTTGTGGGGTTGGGACAAAAACTGCGAGAGCCTGACATTTTGAGAATGAGACAGACGTTGAAACAATGGTCAAACCTGAGACGCCTGACCCGTGTTGACCCCTGTCCAGGGTCAAAGGTGAGAGTGACCACAGATGGCTGGAGACAGCCAGCATGGACAGAGGGACAGGGTGCAGATATACGTATCACAACCTCACAATAGGGAAAAGTGGAGGTTACACCAGTCTGAAACATAGATCTGCAGAATATCCATTTAGCCTCTATCATCTATCTATCTGTCTCATCAGTCTATGTGATGGTATTCCTACAATATGTTGCTGCAATATGTTACCCACCCCCGGTTTCTCTCCTTCCTAACAAGGCTGTGATGGATGACCAGAGACTCTGCTGCCTAATGTGCAGAGTGTAAGGACATATGGTTTGAGCTGTCCTTGCGAGTTCTCTTTAAACATGAGCAGAACACCGCAGCTGCCTCAAAATAGAGGCTGGCGTGGTTTTCTGTGAGTCATTGGGCTTTAAGATCACAGTAGCAGAAATTAACCTGGCCGTTTCCCCTGCTTTAACTTTTAATGAACATCAATTAGATTCGGTCTGCCTTGTGCATGTTTTGGCTCAGCTTCATATCCTCTTCGGCCACATTAGACTGTGCTTGCAGATGTTGATTGCGGCTCACACAACGCTTCAGCTGTACAAGGGAAAACACGCTGGAAACCAGTCAAAAAACAGGGAATGTTTGTGTGGGATTTAGGTGATAGATGATAGGCGTGTTTATGAAGTGTTTCTTTGGTAGAGCTTTTTGCTGCAGCTCAGCAGTTGGCAGGCTGAACAAGGCGGACTGGGGAAAAGGGCCTGAGTGTTTTGGGGCTTGGGCTGGTTAGTGCTGGCTCTGACTAGCGAGTGCCTGGGCTAAGCCTGTCTGCCTGTGAACATCCAGCACAAATGCAGGAAATCTTTTTTAGATTGTTGACTGATGTAAAATCAATGTATAACATGGGATATTTGGCGGGGAAAAAAAAGACAAAATCAAATGGATAAATCCATCCATACATGAAACAAAGGTTGACTGCAATGCCACAGTGCACTTTTAAAAAGAGACATAAAATTCTCTGTGTAAGGTATACTTTTTCCAACTCTATTTTCTGGTGCATGGCTAACCACTCCTTTTTCCTCCTATGACAAGAAGTTGAGTGAACAAGTTCGAAGGATCAAAAATTAAATGATGGATAATTTGTTCACATCAATATTGCAGCCCCTGGAAAATGTGATCTACCTAATCTCACCCTTACAATCATTTGTGATTATTTAAGTAATCCTGTGAAGAAAACCACATGGGTCTCCTGGCAGAACAACATCTTCTGCATTTTCACATAATCACTCCACGGCTTCTGTTTGTCTACGACTGCCAGGCTGTTTGCTTAGCCTCTGCTTTTGCACAATCCGTGTGTGCAAAAAAAGCGTGATGTGCATGCCTTGTGGAGAGTATTGAGTTACATACTGTATGTAAAAACTCCTTAGGTACAGATGTATTGGAATGAAATCAGGATATTCTGAACAATTAGCTCCCTCCTTAGCCACAAAACAATGTAATAATATCACAAATTCACAGATTGGTGCTTCATTATTTGGGTGTACTTATGTTACAATACATTTACAACAAACCAGCAAATATGTAGACATCAGCAGTTGCGATTGCACCCTGTGGACCACTGAGAGATGGAGTCTTTATGGCTGGGGTCCTGGTTCAGGTGACATGTTGGCTGGCACTGTCACCTAAGAGCAAGAAAGTCCCAGGTATGACTCCTGATCCTACTGAGTGCCTTGCTTTGTGAAGTTTGCATGGTCTCCCTGTGTTTGTGTGTGTATCTCTGTATGGATGGTATGGGTGAAAAATCCAACCATCTCAATTAGCATGGACGATAGTCTTAGTAATGTCACAATTACTTAAGACTTTAAAACGCTGTAAGTAGCCCGAACAAATGCTTTGGGTTTTCAGTAACTTTGGTGATCTTTGAACGAACTGTAAGCATAGCAGTAGCGTTTGTGATATATGTAACATTTGCAGTATTAATGCCACTGGGAAACAGCAACAAGGTGCCAACTAAACCATGCAGTTTTTATTTACACTTTGTGGCTAACTTCCTGTCTGAGGGTAGAGATTGATGGATACCCAAAGTGCTCCTGTGTGTCTCGAAGAGAACTATTGATCGCTGTTGCCGTTGGTTTCAGCCTCCATTTGTTGATCTGCTCATGAAAGCCCAACTGCATGGATCATAGAAATGACCCCAGCTCTTTTTAATGTTGTTTGAGCCTTGCAAAAAAAAAAACCTGCTTCACCCACCAAGAGTCAGGCCTACCATGCTGCCTTTTTCTCCTCAGACATGTCTCTTTGGACGCTGGTTGGTACAGACGCTAAGAAGATGGGTAATGCTAATTTATTCACAGACGTACGAATGCACAACAATTGCAGAAATTCTGATAATGATGCTCTCTGAATTATGACACTTCAGCTCTCCGTTCATTCGCTAAATTGTGTTTAGTGTCGTTTTTATTGCAATTTTCATCAGTGCTTTTTTCCCTCACTTTAAGAAGAGAAGGGATCATTAGCCCAGGACTGTTCAACCATGCACAGAGGAAAAATGCCATCAAAGTTGACACAGAAAATGTCCTTGTTCTCTAATTTATAAACAAAAAACACAGATTTTCCCTTTCATGTGGCTTCTTGGAGATAATTATGACAAGATGAAAGCAGTTAAATTCCTCCCTCTGTTCTCTGCTCTTCAGATGGTTCCCCCATTGTCAAAAATGGAGATGAGATTTCATGTGGCTGTCATTGCCTGTGTCCCTGTCTCGCTCTGTCTTCCTCTCGCTTGCTCTCCTGTCTCTTATCCTCCTCCGTCCTGTCTCTCGCTCCCTCTCCTTGTCTATCTCACGCTTTCACTCTTCTTTGTCAGCTTTTATTGAACTCTGATATCCGAATCCGTGGTGTTTTCAGAACTGTCAGTCAATCAGTCAGTATCTGTCTCAGAGGTTGCTGTCCCCTAATGGAGGAGAGTGATTAGCTTTTATCAGCTCACTGATTTATATGGTTTAAAGCTCTTGAGCACAATCAAAGGGACGGATAACTTTTCTTCTTGCACGCATATGTTTCTAGGCACGCTCTCTCTTGCACACACATGCACACACACACACAGGCACACGCACACAGAGACACGCACACACACACGCACACGCACACATACTGAGGGTGTTGATGGGATGTCTACCGACCCCTCCCTCTTTGCCTTGCACACTGAGGCGATGGGCTGGTGCATTGCGAGTATGTCGTGCCACACTGTGGTGTCTGCTTCTATGTGTGTGTGTGTGTGTGTGTGTGTGCGCCCTCCTGGGAGGTAATTACCAGAATAAATACAGTAGAGGCCACGGCTGCTAATTTATGCCTGATTGTTGACAGTCAGAGTATTGTTTAACATGCACAGAGAGGGCCCTTGGTGTTGTGTTTCATGATCCTTCTTGTGTGTGTGTGTGTGTGTGTGTGTGTGTGTGTGTGTGTGTGTGTGTGTGTGTGTGTGTGCGTGCGTGCATGTGTGTGTGTGTGTGTTGCTGTGTGTGCTAGTGTGTGTCTATGCCTGTGCTTGTGAGTGAGAAAAGGGAACAAATTTGCGTGTCCTTGTTTTCAGTGATTGTCCCTTTACTTCTCTCTGTGTCTGTGACCCTGCTGGTTAAATAACCATGCCTACATTTAACAGTTGAGTTTGTCTGTGTGTCTGGGTGTGTGCATGCGTGTGTCCACGTGTGTGTTTCTCTCTCCTCCTGAACCTTTTGTCATTCTCAGACTCGCTTCTTGTATTAAGCCTGATTGTCCCAGGACACTCTGACAGTGACGTCTTGGCTTCAGCGTCAAAGTGAGAAGTTAAGTGTTCGGCTTGCAGTTGTGGTGGTTCAGCCTGAGTTCAGACAGACTTCAGTTGGAAAATATTCCGACTGCTCATTCACTTAATTCAGTTGCAGCACGGGTGCCAGTGCAGAGGGCTCGGGCTTTGTTGTGTGTCAATCAAATCTGTGAAAAATAACATACCTGGTTGCGCTCGACCTTGGACTTTATACTCCTGCTGTTACCATCACAATGGTTGCTACAGAGAATAAAGCAAGACTATGGTAACTTTCCAATGTGGTAAAATCCTTCTGTGCAGAGTTATAAATCACCAATCTGTATTTGCGTATGATTCGCCTTCAAACTCATGGATCGATGGCTATTATGGGCCTTCTTGGCTCATTTAATGGTCTCACATTACGTGACACACCACTGCCACTACATAGCCAATTAGGCCCAGCGACTGATCTCACGGCTTGTTCCTGTGTTCACAGGTTCTTGAAGGAAAGCGCTGGCACTGTTCTGCACGTTTGCCACGGTCCACGTATCCCATGAAAAGACCAAAGCCAACACTGAGCCATTAGTGCATCCCTCAGTACATTCCCTCTTCCTGACACCAGTGCCCACATGCATGTTCGTGAAGGTTGTAACAAGTTATCCTTGTAGTTTTTAAGCACAGTGTACCCGACCAGTGCTGTCTAGTGAGTGCCTGGTGAGGACCTGTGTGTGAAATGTTCGACAGCTTGAGTGACTGTGGTTCCAGGGTAATCCTCTTCAGCTCGACCGCTCCCTGAATCGCCCGCAAACACGTTCTATTGACTTTTCTCCTGCTCCTGAACCGCACCGCTGTTATCAGATAGGCCAGCTGCGGCTGTGTGGTTGTTCAGCTTTAAGCGCCTCATAGACACCTCGGGAGTTTTACGAGAGAATAGGGAGTTCACAGCGCTGCAGCTGAAAGAGCTGCAGAGCAATGGCGACATCCAAATTATCAGCAAAAAAAAAAAAGGAAAGAAAAGAAAAGAAAAAAAAAGTCACTAGTGGGAGTTCAGAGGCTGCCGCCTAAATGAGGTTCCAATGAAGTTAACTCTCGGTCCAGAACTTTTAACGATAGCCTAGGTCTATCAAAGATATTGGGTATTAATTCATTAATAATAGATACTAATGAGCTTTGAAGTGGATGTACTGTTGGACTTTAGAAGTCCCCAGTGACTAATGAAGCCTGTGAAAACACCTTTGAGGTGGCAGGGGCCGGGGGGCCTGGCTGGAGGAAACACCACAAGTCTTTGTATTAGAGCTGATTGAGCCGGTCTGTGCCCCAGCTTCGTTACAGCCGACCACTTACGCGCCCCGAATTCTACTGAGGAGACCGTTGATGAATTTGTTTAATTGAACGTAAATAATGAATTCCCAAGGAAGAGATTTGGCCCAGTTGTAATTGCCGGAGATCAGACAGGCACAATACCAAACTTCAAAACGCCCGAGCCAGGCGGTCGTAAGAGCCGTAACGATGACTTCGAAGAAAAAAGAAGGGAGTGATATAGGAAGAGGGGGGGACAACAGAGGAGGAGTAACAGAGACAGAGACGCAGAAAAGGAGATGAACTAATGAGGAACAAAGGCCTAACGAGTTTCGCGAGGAAAATGAAGTGTTTCCAAAGTCGTCTTTAAACTTGGCGAGATGAAACGCGGGAGCGGCAGTTGTTTTTGACAGCTCGGGACGAGATGGGCCACGGCTCAGAGAGCGAGGGGTAATTCCCTATTCCTTTATATTACCCACTCTCTCCCTCTCCCTCTCTCTGCTGGGAGCCCCCCTCATCCCTCTCTCCGCTTCCCTACATTGATTCTTGAATTAGACTGTTTTATTGAATAATTAATAGGCCTTTTCCCATGATTGATGATTTGCATGGCTTGAATATTAGCTTTTCAATCAAACGCAGCTTGTTCTAATGTAACCATATTGAAAACATGTCAAACACTGTTTACCCACTTTGTGCGCAATGTTGTCTTAAGTTCCGGCTGCCGAGGCCTCAGCGGCGGGGAATGGACTTGTCAAGATGATTACAAGGCCCTTGAGTTCTCATGCTCACACTGAGCACATGTGCAGTGTATGGATGCCTGCACACACACACACACACACACACACACACACACACACACACACACACACACACGCATACACACACGCATACACACACACACACGCACACACACACACACACACATACACAGACACTGACAATACCAGGCCCACATACAAAAGTAGAGCCTTCATGTGTGTGCTTCGAGACACACACGCACAACAAATATACACAGAAGAGCCCTGGTAGTTCGCTCTCCATTGAAAAGCCATCAGTTCCCCAAAAGAGCCTGTCTAATAGCTACAGTAGTGCCATGCTTAGTTTGAGTGGCAGCGAGGCCAGTCTGGGAATAGATTGTCAGGCATATTGCCTCTACCATCGCAGCGCCATATCACAGACAGAGAACACATCAATGCTGGGAGAGACACATGCATTAAGATTCCCTTTTAATTTGACTGGGATTGAAGTCGAGTGCTAAATTACGCCGTCACCCCCCCCCCCCCCCCCCCCTTGCTCTGGCTACCCCCACCCCCCTTTCTCACCCCATCCGGGCTTGTTTTTTGTTTGTTTCGCTTATTTATTTATTTCCCGCCTTACTTATTCATTCATTCCAAGAGTCCGATTTTCTGAGAGTGTGTCAGCGCGTCGCTCGGCGCATGAAAGCGCTTTGCCTGGCGTTGTGTCTGGTGTGTTTAGACGCTTCCAAACATGTGCATGGTTAAATAATTTACGGAGTAACTGACTAATGACAGGCAGTGATCATGTCGAGACGAGGAGGCCTGGGTGACTGCTGATCAGGGACAGAGGCTGTCTCTTCCCCTCACGCTCGCTGCTTGTGTTGTCGTGCACGCGTTTGTGTGCGAGGCTGCGGATTTGGCTGTGCATGTTGTGGGTGTGGGAAGCGGAGATGTTTGTGTGAGTGCCTGTGTGAGTGCTTGCATGGCGTTTACTCCGCCATGCAAGCAGCGGATGGATCCCTCCCAAGACATTTGTAGAAAATTGATTTTGAGTTCCATTCATCACTTGGGTTTTGTGTGTGACAGTTCATTCACTGTGTTTACAAGGAGGCTACTGCATCAACTCTTCATACTTTAAGCTCCCAAGACATTTCACTGAGAAATGCATATGAACCTGAGACTGAGTGCTGTGAATAATTTAATCTTGGATGATATGGTTGTTTATGACAGAGGTTGGAGCCGCAACACTATTTATGCAAACAGACAATGCTTACCCTCATTACTGCTACAAGTTAGGACGAATGAAAGGTTTCCATGACAGAAAATCTTTATCAGTGTTTGCGCTGAATAAGGCAACAATGGAAGACAATTAATCACATAAAGCATCCAGGAAATAAAAATGTACAGGTTAAGGCCAGAAATATCCTAGATTTAATATTATCATCAACAGCTCCCAGTGAGCTGAACTGAAATCAGACACTTCTTGTCATTCTGTCCCAAGCCCCTGTTTGTACAGAATGTATACATCTGTTTAGACAGCATAGAAATATTTAGTTTCATTATTATAGGTTGAGACTTAGGGTTATATATAGCTACAAGCAGCTTTCTAAAGCTGATGGAATCTGGAGGGAAAAGCACACTTTACTCAAATAGTGACTTTTCCACGGATTATTTCCATTTTGTGACAAAATCGGTGATCGATAAAATACAGTCTCTGTTTCCATCATAAACATGCCACCAAATGCAGCTGAGGTGCTCCATGCTGACCTGTCATTTGTTTTTGTAGAACAATGAAGCAAGAGATTAAGCTCTCGCTGCACAGACGATACTTGTAAAGATGGGTGGATTGATAGTTTTGGCCTCTTGGTGGGATTTGATGGCCGTATGGAAGCGACACAGCAGATTCACACGCAGCCTTTTACCCTCTGTCTCTGTCATCGCTTACTGTCTGTCGCCAGTGACCGTTTGTCTGAGGTTTGCTTGCTTTTGACTGCAGTCGTCATTGTCTGACATTCACCACATTAAATTTGGGTGAAAATCAATAGAAACAATAAACGCCCTCCCTGCTTTTGTTGTCGTCAAACCTGCCCCTTAAAAAGTTTCAGTTCACTAATTGGAAGTCACTCAGGACAAAGATGATTAAAATATGATGAAAAAAGAAAAAGAATAAGACAGCAATATGAAGGATGCTGCAGACAGGATAATGCTATTAAGTGATTTGGTATGACTGGTTGCAGCCACCTAGAAGTGTTTTCTTTTCATAGATCAATTCAGTCCGACTGAAGGAAGATAAGAGGAAGTGAAGGCTCTGGGTTGTCACAGACACAATCACTTACCAAGGAAGATATTCAGTAAGAGCTAAAGCGCGAAAAAAAATGCACACAAATTAAACAAAAACATGTATAGCACAATAACAACCTCCCGAACCTCGGCTCCTCTCACTATAAAGGCACCTTGAAAAGCAGGGCCTCTCCCTGGGGCTTACCAAGTATCTGATCTATTATGCAAAAAATCATTAGGCTAAATTAAAAAGCTGTTTGAGGGTAACCAGATCCTTTAATGAGGTCAGCGAGCAGAGGAGCGACATTAAAACACAACCCTAGAACAGAAACACGAGACAAGAGGAGAGGGAGGCCATCGATTATCAATCACGCAGGTCATTATCTCGCTGACTCCCTCTCTCCCACACACACACACATACGCGCAAATGCACACACTCAATTACAAACACGTTCCATTCCTCTCACTCTCTCCCACCGTCTCAATCGGACAGGTAAACTTTTTTTTCATCGTTTCGGTAATCATCCCTTTAAGCTCCCTCACAACTTTGCTGGTCAGCCTGTGACAATCGCAGTAATCAGGACGGATTCTGCAGCTCTCGCTGGCGGGGATCGTTTGTTTTGAAGTGTGCGCTTGTGTGCATGTGTGTGTGTGTTTGGGTTCATCTGACAGTCTGCGTAGAGTTCCTGGGAGAAGACTTCAGTTTATTTGGCATGGTGAGCGCCTCTGTCTATTTAATTAGCGGTGTAGAATCTCAAGCAGATCTAAAAATACAACCAAAATGATGTTAAAGAGACAAGATACAGTAAAAGCTGACAATTATGATAATACGGCTCTATTCTGATAAAGATATACAGTGAGATGTGTCCAAGCTACTTCCTCAAGGAATGCAGTATTGGGTGAAGTCTGTGTGTGTGTGTATGTGTGTGTTTGTGTGTGCGTGCGTGTGCGTGAAAAAGCAACAACAAAGGCGTGCCTTCTATACATTATCTGCATTGATTTCTAAACAACACGTGTTCCAGATTATATTTACATCTCATAACCATAAAACAAAGACATTATCTGAATCTTAATTGGGTGACATTTACAACTTTTAATTTACATTCATTTTTCAAACGGCACAGTTGACCTCAGCAAGTGGCACAGGCAGGCATTTGACTGGAGGCTAACAGGACGACCTCGTGTTGTAGTGCTGAATGTTCTTTGATTTCCCCTCTCCTGGAGCAACCAGGATCAGCTCTGTTATCCAGCGCACTGCAAGAGGGTATTCCATTAAGTCAGTGAATCACTAATAAATGTGTTTTGGAGTATCAAAGAGTACCTTGGTAGGCGTTACCTCGTTATCTCCATCAGGTCCTGGCCTTGCATGTGTGTGTGTGTGCATGCGTGTTGGGTTCATCTATTCATTCATTATCAAACTCATTTTGCATCCAATGATTTGCAGGGGTCTGCTGGTGCCTACCTCCAGCACACATAAGCTGAAGGCAAGGAATGCACCCCTGACAGTTCACCTGTCCCTCAGAGGGCACACGCAACATACAATCACAATCAGTCTCCAGTCGAACCAGATGTGCGTTTTTGCACTGTTTGAGAAAAAAAAAACAGTACCTGGACAAAACCCATGGTGATCATACAGACTCCTCATAGAGAGGCACTCGGTCTGACTTGGATTCGAACCGGGGCCCGTCTTGCTGTGAGGCCACAGCGTCATCCACTCGTTTCTGATGCTGCGTGCATGCTAGCCATTAGCAAACAGTTTTCTGCACAGATTTATGACCGAGCGCTTAAAGAGTTTTTGTGGTTGTGGTTATTCGATATTGTCAGAATAGCTGTTCTGCTGCCTGCTTTTACATCGCCACATTGTCACAGGACAATGTGATATGTGTGTGGTACGCATAATCTAAAGATCTGTATATTCATTTCTTTGACGTTGTAAGACAAAAACATATTTCTTGGCCACAACATCAAAACGTGTGGGGACAAGACCACTAAATTGTGGCCCAGTTTTAAAAATATAAGGGGGCAACCTCATCAAATCGGGAATGAGTGCAAAATATTTAAAAATGCGTGCTGTTATTTACAGTTTGATATTGTGCCATTGCAGTTTCCTGGTATTTTAATATTCATGAACCAAGAACCTACCTTCCCCCCTAGCTGGTGGAGCATTCAGCAGTTAGGTATTTCCCTCAGGAGGTGGTGGAGAACCATACGGAGGGTGAAGTTTTCTGCTTATTGAACACTATCTTATCTAAATTAATTTCGATGCCTTTCTTTGAATGTTGTTAAAAGTGCAAATAAGTAGTCACTTGATATGTCATTGCTGTGTTTGCAGACAGGGTTTGCTGCCCTCCGGTGCCCAAAATTTTGTTAATGCAGCTTTAAGGTATAGGTGTAAATTTTTTTGTCACTTTCAGGGCACCTGAGGATTTTGGTTGGATTTGGTTCGCTCTTGATGACACAACATTTTTGCTATAATAATCAATCATACATAGCTAAAAAGGACTCACAGTCACCCTCTGTGCTATTCATGAACACGTGTGTCTGTGTGTGCGTGTGTGTGTGCATATGTGTGTGCTGTTTGGAGGGTTGATTAAAACCTAAAATAGCTACCTGGTGATGTATCCAATCAATCACCATCACCCTCTCCGACCTTGTTGACCCGTCCTCTCTCCATTCCTCTCTGAACCTCTCCCTCGCTTCTCCCCTGCGTCTGGCTGCCCGTCCACGTCCATTTTCTCATCTGGCATCATCTCTCCGTCACCTGCCGGCGCTTGGGGGACGGTTTGCAGCACGTCTGTCAGCGTCAGTCCACCCCTCCGACCTCCAGGGAGCCCAGTGAGAGGTCTCGGCCCGGGCCCGTATCAAACGGGACAGTTGGCATGGCTCAATCACATGCAATTAGGGCGGCTGTGCTCTCCGCTGTCAGCTCGTGGAGCAGGGGCCATGGGAAGAGGCCGTGTGAATAATGGAGGAGGCTTCAGTGGCGTTACACTCCGGTCCTGATCGCTCTTCACCTGTGCGGGAGATTTTATGTAGCTGTTGTATTGTTCCTCTCAGTCGTCCGTGCTTGCTGACTGTCAGCCGCCGAGGCCGCGACGCCTGTGACGGCTGGAATACTTAAAAGGACGCAGAGCATTTATTTCACAGGCTGCTGCGCTTTGAGAGCAACAGTTGTCAGCTGATCTGAGGACGATTGTTGGAACACCTGCTCGACGTTTTTAGTTAGCACGCGGCCCCCTTGCGGCCTCGTGATCACTCTCGAAAGGCCGCACAGAGTATACCGACACCGGCTCACATGATGCGACACACTCACATCACTCTGCCTGTACCTTTAAACCCAGCAGGCTTTGACACATATAGTGTGTAGTTTTTTTCGCCTTCCGAAATTGTCCTTTCTTTGTGTCGCTTTCTTTTCAGCTGTATTGACTTTGGCCCAATTAAGAAAATCCCTGACATTGTTTCCGCTGAGACAGAGGGTCAAGTGTCAACCCCGGCTTTTGATTTTGTCCTCACGAGGTCGCTTGATTGACGGAGGTGCCGTGCCGATGGCAGAAGAGAGCAAGGTGCGCATGCACGTCCTCGCACGGCGGTGTGTTGCAGCTTTAAACACTTTAAAAGGACGACTGGACCGACACACATGCTTCCCGCTAGCGTGTTGCCTGTGTTCTCCCTCTGTGAGAGTGCCCGAGCAGTTCTCTGTGACCTTTAGGTGGTAGGCCTGCAGCTTCATGATTAGAGGGCCACAGGCTGGAAGCACGCTCCAGCTGTTCCCCTTCAATCCCCGGCGCAGTCCCGGTCGCAAATGGGAACAGTTTGCTGACATCACCGGTCACAGGGAGGCCAGTGGGAAGCCCGCCCTGCCCCTTTCCCTCACCTCTGGGATAGTGATAATGAGGCCGAATTTCTCCCTCCTGTTTCTCGCTCTCCTCTGCTCGTACATCCAGGGTCCTGCTCAGTCTCAGGGCGGAATCATGCCATAGAGCGGGGACACCTTAGGGTTCCTGCTGCAGCAACTCTCTAATGACTGGCACGCGGGGAACCAGCCGAGCAGCAGGCCGAGCAGGCAGCCGGCTCCCTCAGATCTGAGGAAGGAGCGGTAGGAGGTAACCTCCACACACTGTGATCTGAATAACTGGCTCGTATGCTCGCTGATTTGTCGGCCAAATCACTCCAACAGAAGCGTTTTTTTTTTGACATGGGCTAAATGTATTGATTCATTGTCTGAAAGCAGCGTGTCCCTCTTTATTGTCTAGGGGTGAAACATTCACTTAGAGCCGGGTAGTAATTAGTCACGGGGGAGAGTCCACGGTAAAAATAAAATGATTTGTTTGGGCTCGAATTAACATGAACAATGGCATGTGAAGGCAGGAGCAGCAGCAGGAAAAGAACAAAAACAAAATAAATAAAAAATGTTATCAATATGCAAAATTGACTGATGTGTCTATTCCAGGCCTGTTTTGTTTTGTTTAAAGTAGAACTCATTGTGGTTTTTTGTTTTGGTTAGATACAACGAGGCTATTGGGATAGTCATTAGAAATTCACAAACAAAATAATGATTGTACCATATTTATCAGATGTTGCTATTTATTGCGAGCAAGCTCTACCCCCCCCCCCCCACCCCCCACCCCCCCCCCCCCCATCCCACCCTGGCAGTTCCATGGAGAGTAGGCCAGGCTGCTCTCCCCTCACATCTGCCTGCCTGCACCCTGTGTAGTGAATTCACTTTGCCACGATCGAAGGAGCTGCGAGGTTTTGAACTCCAACCGCAGTTGAAAGACAATGCAGTTGCGGCTTCATGTGACTTTGAAATCCAAAATCTTTTTCTGTTTCTGAAGGGAGCACTGACAAGACAGAGAGCGAGGCTCTTTTTCTTGCAGTTTTGTTTTTCCATTAAAAATCAAAAGACGCAGCTCGCTTTAGTTGCCCCTAATCAGCATGCAGCTGCTTTGGTGGTGGATTGCAGAGGTGTAAACCGTGCTCCCTTCCTGTACGCTGTTCTACACGTTTCACACAAACACAAGAAGAAGAGAGAGCGCGTCTTACAAAACGACCACAGCTCATTTCCACAATATACGCCAATGTTTTTTTTTCATCTGATGCCAAATATTTGTCAAGCATTTGCTGAGCTGTGATGCTGGTAAACCACTGCGCTTCATATGTCTCATGTACCATGCATGTCTATACACCAGCAAAACAAAAACAGCAAAACAAAATGATGGCAGTGCCGTCAAATCACTATAGTTGTTATAATGTTCTTTAAATCTTGAATCTAAAGTGTTTCTTAATTAAATGTACCAAATGTAGCAAAAATATTCATCATCCTTTCGAAGTTCAAAGTACATTTGTGTATCTGAATATTATATTATATATATGAATATATATATATATATTGCTCTGTTATTTCTTTATCACAAATAACTACATGCAAGAGCATTTTAATGTTGCACTTTGTGAACCCAGTCTTTAGATGCTTTGTATACCACTGCGCAGATAAGAAATATTCCACTCAGACGCGTCATACATAGTTTAAAGTAGAATATATCCTCTGACAAGTTTGGAAGTATAAAGCAGTGTAAACTTTAATGGAATTATTCAAGTTTGTCAGAATTGCACTCGAGTGCAGCCCTTTGTGAACAGCACTGTCGCCTCACAGCAACAGAAGCCTCGGGTTCGAATCCCTGTCAGATTGAGGGACTCTAAATTAAGACGAGGTGAGAGTGAATGGTTTTGTGTTGGACTAGAGACCTGTCCAGGGTGTGTTCCCTGCCTTCACCCCACGTCCTGATAGGTGAGTCAGGTGTTTCTCTTCTGAACAATGATTTAATAAAGTTGAACCGGGATCGCTTTTTAAAATGGCGTTGAGCACGACTTCACGTGATGTAACAGATATAATCAGGATAACAGGATGAGCTCAAAGAAGTTATTTTGGCCTTCGTCGAACCGTCTCTCAGTCATTTGGCAAATAGCTTTATTAATAACCGTCTTCACTCCTCCTCCTCCTCCTCCTCCTCCTCCTCCTCCTCATCTGTGTCACTGAAAAACATTAAAACATCTTGTCTTGATAAATATAGAACTGCACACTGTCTTAAGCAATGCAGCTGGACAGAGGAGTGAAGTCAGACATTGGAGGTGCCTCAGTCGATGTTCGACCCAGAAACAGTCTGACTGAATGAATGAAACCATTCATCATAAACTTTGGATGCACACGCGGTGTATTAACTCTATCTATGATCTGTGGTCAACGTCAACAGTAAATTAATGTGGCGTTGCCGCTGGTTTTTTAACTGTTTATGGTCAGAAGTTAGGGCTGACTTTTGAGCGCTCCATCGCTGCTTTCTAGCAAACGCACTCACGCTGGCCTGAAACATGTCTAACATGTGTGAGAGTGATGATTGTAGAGGGAGAGAATGAAAGAGAGAGAGAGGCGTGAAGGCTTTTTGCTCCAGAGCTCCAACTGGGCTGCACATTTTTCATTTCCCACCGAGTTGAAAAGATCAGGTAATTGAAAAGGAGACAATCCAGCAGCCAAGGCTCCGCAGATGCCAATGAAAAGCTTCAGAGATATTAGGGTATTACACTTTGGGCCCGGTCTTTGTATTTCTTTCACATGGGGCCTATGGAAAAAAAAACGGCTTTATAATGACAACACCTGAAAAGTGTTTCCCATCAGGCTCATGCATCATTGTCAGCGAGGAGATGAAACTGCATTGTTTCTCGTTGGATGGCTGATGTCAGTGGAGAGACAGCAGGTTGAAGAGAGAGAGAGAGAGAGAGAGAGAGAGAGAGAGAGAGAGAGAGAGAGAGAGAGAGAGAGAGAGAGAGGGGGGTAGAGGAAGAGGAAGAGAGATGTAGTATGTTCTCTAAATGCAAAGTGCATTGAATGTAATAGAAGCCAGATGTTCGCCATCGTTTGACGCACACCTTCCCAAATAATAGAAAATCATGCAGTTTGAGACTTTTATTACTTTCAGGATCCTGCGCGTTCATTCTGGCCAGCGTCTGATGATTTATACTGCTGCCTTCCACTGGTGATCAAATCAAAAGTTGTGTCCTGCAGAGCAGTCCCCTGCAGAAATCTACGCAGTTAATATTCATTAACGGGTAATGAATAACTCAAGAAACATGAATAAGTCAATTGGCAGATCTGAATGCATGAAATACTAAATAAAAAGTGATTAAAGTAACTCAGAAGTGGATCATTAATAGATGAGGTGAATAAGTTGACTACAATATCCATAATCCTTTAATCAGTGCATTGTGGTATAGGAGATATTCATTCAATTTGTTTTCCACGTGGAAGAAGGTTAAATGCAAATGTAAACAAATGAAAATGTCTTCATCTTAACATGCATGTCATATAAGAATCCTTCATATTTTGGATGGATCTCTTTTTTTCCAATCTCGCTGGCCTCCGTCAAGGCATCCGAGTGGGATTTGTCTAAGATTAATAGTTTTATGATTTATAGGCTGGCAGTGTGTGTGAGCAGCGCTGCACCTCCAAACAGCCAGATATACAATTATCCGCTGCTCTTGCCCTATATGAATGCCATTTCCCCGGCATCCCTCCTTTAAAGAGACATGGGCCATTTGTCTCCCTAGCTGCCTCCTCACCCAGGCCAGTAATAAGCCATCTGCTGGATCTGAACATGAAAGATTAAAATGATATACAGTATGAAAGCTCTCTATTCAGTTGCTAATGTCCAAGATTCAGGGACGCAGAGGCCAAAGCTGTCATCTCTCTCAGGAAGAGGTAATTATCACTCTTCCTCTGAGGGGCGGCCGCTACCTCTGCCTCAGCCTCACGCAGGACTCGGCCCCCGTGCCGGCTGCCACCGGCCAAACCTCATTTAGTAAGCCAGAACAATGGCCGACCAAATGTCTGGCTAATCCCCACAATCCTTTGTATTCATCGAGGGCTGGTCGTATGGGCCCGAGGAGAGGGCCCCGCTGCTTGTGTGTACGTGTGGACGAGTGTGTGTGTGTGTGTGTGTGTGTGTGTGTGTGTGCGTTTGAGGGCAGGGGGTCAACTTCAAGCCCACAGTGCTACAGGCGAGGCGGGTGATTATTTCACTCACTGTCATTAAGTCTTTCTTTGAGTGAGTGTGTGCGGGGACATGCACGTGTGTGAGTGCGTGTGCACATGCTTGGGTTAGGGGGTATCCCTTGTAAATAAATGGGAGATTAGAGTGGGACACATTTGTTGTGCTAGTTTGATCTACATCTGAGAAATGGAGCAAAGAGGACCCAGTTAAATTGGCCGCGTGCAGGAAGGGGATCGAATGATGGCAAGGAAAGTGACGAGGAGAGGCCCACAGTGGCAGGGTTTGGGCCTTTCATATGGAATTTTATGGTGTTATTTCAGGATTTGTCTCTATAGGGACACTTTGTTGTACTGGATGGTCTTCCCCTCTACAGTGTCAGAAAACATATAACATCTGGCTATACGGTATCACCTTGCAGTTAACTAAGACAAGGGATAAATACTCGGGTGTTGCTTCATTTATAGTGTGAGATTCTAGGCTGCATGGTTTCAATGATCATGAAATCCAGTGGGAGCAATAAATCGATATGTTTAAAATACTATCAGGAGCATCAGCTCTTCCCAGAGACAGTATTAACTCATAGAAAATCATGTTTTTAAATATTATGACATTATATTTCAGTGTATCAGCAGCAGAAATAAATGTATTTCAATAGGATCTGTGTATTAGGCATTACTTCTAAAATGCCAGAAAAGGCGGAAGCACACTTGCTATGAATGTGCTCATCAGGTGTCCCCGTTTTGCCTGCTAGTCAGCGGAGTCTACAAATGTCTTTTTCCGTTTCTTTTCTTTTTTCAAAATTCAGAAAATCAAATCAAATCAAAATACTTCGATTGCTTTTCTGTCAAGTCATTGATACTGATTGAGGTGTATTAGCTCTAAAAGAGACATAAGTGTGCGTCTAATGAAGCCTTCAAAAGCCACCATGTCAACCATCTAACGCCAGATAACGTGCCAGTTCCACTGGAGCGGCTGAGGAAGCCTTTCTTCATCAAAGACACATGTTCTCCTTTTCAAACCACTTCCCATGACTCAAAATTATCTTTTCAATCCCTGGCCAGCTTTAGGTAGTGCTCTGGAGCGTCTCCCTGAGCTGCTACTGAGAGACTAAATTAATTTTCCACGCAGACCAAGGGGGCTTAATTCACTTAGAGCCCTTGGAGCTGATGGCAGGCGGAGATCCCAGGCGGAGAGGGAGTGGAGTTGGACCGGGTGAGCAGATCCAGCAGGGCTCCGTGTTCCTGCCTGTCTTCACTTCCCATCTCTATGCGACAAACATAGCTCTGATATCTCCCACCTCCCTCTCCCCCGTCACATCCTCAGGACCGGGGGAGAAGCTGTCTCTCTTCTCCTTCATCCCCCACTACCGTCTGTCCTCGCAGTCAGGGAAGACACGCTCCTCTCATTCTCCTTTTCGTAATACAAGCCTCAATTATGCATAAACTCGTCAATTTGGCCGTTCAAAGAGGAATGACATGGAATCCAGTGGAGAGGGCTGTCTGAAGATATATCCAAGTCGGTGACAACGGGAGGCTTAATGCACGTCTGAGTGACTGTCCTGTCTCTCACTCTCGCTCCTGTGTGACCCATCCCCGCAATCATATTATTACACATATCTGAACAGAACCCAGCCAGTGACTGAAAATGCCACAAAACGCCCCCGTGATGTATTTTTACATCTGCCTGCAGCTGCTGCTGCTGCTGCTCCTGCCGGGCTCCATCGTTAGCCGGGCTTCGCTGAAGCTGCCTGCAGGACTTTTCGAGACTTTTCACTTTTCCAGCGGCCTGTTGAAAATCAGCATTAGCTACAGCTGCGGTGAACCCCACGCTGGATGGCTGTCAAAATATTGTTGATATTTCATTATTGTGGTACAAAATGTTTGGCTGCGAGCTTTATTGAATTTACATTTTCCCCCTACCCCAACTCCTGACTGCTTGGATGTCTAAATGAGAGAGGGAGAGACCACCCCAGCCTCTGCTGTCTTTTTCTCTCTATCTTCCCCGCAATTTTTTTCTTTCATCCAAGTCCAACTGTACCTTCTCTGTGAGACGAAATGAGTAAATGGTTCTGTCAGGCCTCTTGAGTGGATTAAAGTGGCCTTCAATTACCTTCATCATTGACCTTATGAAGCTGGTTAACTGCAAAATCCTTAACCCTAAACTCAGTCATTGTACGCCCTAATTCGCTTTTACACACACAGGGCGACAAACACACGTTTGTGCTCATGACATTTTAAAGGGGATAAAAATGCCCTGCAAAGATCTATAATGAAAAAATAGGTTAGGGATAAAATAATTCATTCTGGAAGTTTCCCTTTTTTCCGATTTTGGTCGAGATCAAAGCTCGGTTTCAGGTCTAATTAACCAAACGAATGCAGATCCCAGACCTTCTGGCTGCGGGTAAGGCCTTGGAGGGATCCCTTGCTGAAAATCCACATCAGATTTAAATAATTAATATGACACCTTGAGCTCAGCATAGAAAGAGGGGCTCCGTGTTGGAGTTTAGAACAATGTCACTGCCAAGTGTAATGCTGTTTGTCTCCATGAAAATGAGCAGGGGGGAGAGAGCAGCCACGCCATTGTACGGCCTCCTTGGCGGATCAGGGCACTGCTCCCTCCTTTGTCATGCTAACGGGGAGCTTTAAGGGGCCGTTGGTAAAGAAGGCCTGCGGCCTGTGCTCCATTCCTGGCTGGGCCGGGCTGAAGCAAGCTGGGCCCGGCTCTGGGGACCTGGAGCTGGGGTCATTTTATGGTTTTTAATCCTCTTAATCCCCGTTAGAAGGGGCTTGGTGGAGACAAATCCGCTCCCAGAGGTCCTTAGGATTCAAACGCTGCGCTTGAGCAACTGTATCATTTGATAACAACAATGGTGGAGGATAGAGAGAGAAAGAGAGAGGGACAGACGGGAGGAGAAAGAGGAAGAAAGATAGAAATCTACAACATGATTGAGAGATATAGATTTTTATTTCTGCCCTCTGGTTATTAGCTCTGCTCCACGCTGGGTACCTCTTGCACCTTTGTGTTCCAAAGTTTGTGTCCAGGTGGATAAAATGGATCCATGGAACGTACATACATAAACACCTCGGTCTGAATCTCATGCTAATGACCCTTATGTTGCCCTGTGGTCCATCCTCGGCTCTCCATGTGGACTGCACAGCGGCCCGTTCTCTGGGCTCCGAGAGACTGGGGAGTCGGGGATAATCCAGAGGGCCCTATTCAAATTAATACACTCCTGTTAACCTCATCGCAGACAAGCTCTCTTCATTATCACTCAATTAAAACTGCATATTTGAACAGGCTTGGGCTGGAGAGGCCTCAGACTGTCTGAACTTGGTGACTGAACAGTCAAGCCGTCAGGGAGGGAGGGAGACTGATGGTGGGACATTAAGACTAACAGGGGCATGAAGGACAGCTACTAATCAGAAAGGTGTATAATTGTGACAGGGCGAGACACCGTATAACAGCTGGGTCTCTGGTAAATAATTACCGGATATCAGACGAAGATTACAGGTTAAAATTAACATTGTGTGTGATTCTGGGCTGAATGACACAGCCGGAATTCTTGGCTGTATTTCCACTTGTCCTAAACGCAGGGTTTCGGGTTGTACCTCCTTAGTTGGCCGCTACTGAAACATACTTGGCTACTGAGGACGCTCTGACTCCTCTGTCATTTCTAATTGAAAGGGTATGACAGCGGATGGTTAGTCTGAGTCACAATTGCCCGTGGCTCACCAAGGAACCCAAACATAGTCCGGAACGTTCCCTCTGTGGAGAGTGACATGAGACAATGTGAGTTTGTGGTCAGCCATTTTTTGACAGCACCAACCCAAAGTATGGAATGAAGTAGGGGAAGGGAGAAATGCTGAGCCAGGATGAGCCTGATGCCGTTGCAGCTCCACTAAATCTAACAGGATCTGTGTTTTTGCGGATCAAGATGGCTCGGCTCTTCGCCGTCCTCTCCCTCAGCTCCTTTTTTCTTTCTGTTACCCAGCGGCTCCTTCTTGCTGATAAACACCGAGCGGAGTGCGGGGCTGACTACCTTCAGCGTTGAGCCCTGGTGTGGGAACAGGCTAGCTGTCTGTGTTCCGCATAGCCTGCAGCCAAAGACAGAGGAGGAGTGAGCAAAACAACAACCACAAGTCTGGCCTGTCTGCAGAATGCCAGCACTGCTTAGTGGTTGGCAGCCTCCAACGCACCGGGGGTACACTGCTGTCATTCGCTGTGAAGAAATGCTTGAGATCCCACAGACAAGGCACATGTTACTGGGAAAGAAAGAGGGTAAATCACTCCTCCAATTTGCATATGTAATGCTGGGCTTGGATGATAGTAGTTCACAGGTACTTTATAGTCAAATCCTGCAGCCGAGAGCAGCTGGAAGTTTTCATCTGATCACATATTCATTCGGTAAAGGTTTTACCAGGTGTCGAGTAGTTTATCCCTCGGAAAAGTTATTTGTTGAAGTTTTAATGTGAACCGCTTCCTCAGATATCGGTTTGTATTCTTAGCAGCGCTCGCTTTGCCACAGCTCAATGATGGCTGGCGAGCTGCCTAATGAAGTGTGCAGGCAAGTATGACGTGTTTACCAGGTGTTTTCCTTTGAATTGTCAAAAGTAAAAGGTTGATAGATCAAATGATCTTCTCCAAAAACTGTTCAGTAAATAAAGTAACGGAGCCCCACCGTTTGCCTCTATAAGCAGCCTGATTTGTTCATCACTTTGCAGGTGAATATAAATAGACTTCCTGATGGTCTGACTATGTGCTATCATTGAGTCTTTCTAAAATATCCATTACTTTTCTATGATGCCCCAGGCATCATGTTTGGGGAGGAAGTGCAAGTTGACCTGAACCATCAAGTCTTCTGATGGACCATGTGCCTATCTACACATCTATTTATGTACCCATGTACTTGTGTACCTTCATACCTATCTACGTACTCTCTGCCTATGTGGCACTTGTCTAAAACTGTTACCTGAGGAATGTCTGAGGGCCAATAAACTGACAACGGTGTGCAAGGCCTTTTTGGGGAGTTCTTTTAGAACCGAAGATGTGAGAGAAAATAAGTAGCAATTTCTCGTTTTTGGAGCTCAGCTCGACAGATAATTGTTATCGAAGCGTGAGGGTACAGTCCTTCCAAAAGCCCACTAATGAAATGAATTCCCAGTGTCTGCAGAGTTCACAGCGCAACTTTGACCCTGTTGCCCTCTCGGCGGTGGCGGCTGAAAGTAAAAAGGCCGTTCGGAGCAGCAGATTGCCGTTTCCATCTGGTGGATTTGCCGTGCGACCCGGGGAGACGTGTGAACATCTTTCCGTAATTGCGGCCTCATGAAGGAAGGCCGTGTCATTTGTTAGGCTGGCCTCGCCGCACACACATTGTTTCACACTGTGGGTTGTTTGCCTTTGTCAGGTCTTAAGTCTTAACTCCACACTGTTTGATCAGGGCTGCGTTCGCCACCCTCATGTTTCTATAGCCTTTGAGAAAGACAAACACGGGCAAGAAACCTGTGTAATAATGAGCATAGCGAGCGTGCTTGTGTGTATGTGCACTTTATGAATCCGAATTCATTTCAAACACTTGGTTCTTACTGGGAGTGCAGCTGAGAGCGAGAACACTGCTCGTTGATGCGCGCGTGTGTGTGTCTGCGTGTGTGTGTGTGTGTGTGAGCACGTATTGATGTGTGTTTCCATGTGCGTTGACAGCCTTTGAGCCAGTTCTCGCCTCCACTAAAAACGCTTAGGGCACAAAGCAGCCTTCCCCCCTCTGCTCCTGAGCACAGGCCCTGCTCTCGTTCTCTGACAGGAGCTGAAGGTAAGCACCAAAGACATCCTGACACACACGCGTAAAAGCACTTTTGATGCGGGGAAAATGGACCGCTTTGCAGTGTACAAATAACAGCAAAATGTCAACAGAACGAGGCGAGTCCGATGGGAGGCAACAACACAAGCCAGGTTCAGATGATATTACAGCGAACAAAACATGAGCGTCAACCACCAAAGGCCCTTTGCTTGTCTGCTGCGATCTTCACATTGTTTTGACTCCGTCTGTTTACCAAGCCACGCTTTTCTCCGGCGTTCAATCAAAAATGTGATAACTTATGGGAAGATGACAAAAAAAAGCCTCACAATTGGGGGGAAAAGGAGAGGAAGCCAGCGCAGTGTTCATTATTGTCACCCAATGTTTATTGCTTGGATGGATTTCAGTTTATGGTCATTTGGAAAGGTACTGCCCTAAAGGGCCCATACACTTGATTTCTAACTTATGTGGACATAAGTTAGAAAGTAAGTCTTTCTCATGATATAAACCTTCAAACTCAACTGCACTTCTCGCTTGTTACTCAGTAGCTCTGAAAAGAGGCCTTTTTCTGGACCTGAGCTGATCATAAAAAATCATATTTCCACTTTATGGTAAATTACTTTTAATAAATGGTTTCTAAACTGTGAATTATGACATAAAATGCCTTTTAATCAAGAACCCTTTATAAACATTTGAGAACTTGTATCTAAAAATCTTAAGAAAGTTTTCATTTAAAAGGCAGTGGAAATCAATTATTTCCATTTCATGATTTCTAAGTAAGTAACTTAAACTGTAAAAGATGACTACATTATTACTGAATTGAAAAACACACCACTGATTAATGGTAAGTCGGCTGCGAATCAATTTGTAATTATTACACAAAGTGTTAGTTACATCTGAGTTATAATGACAAGAGTTACACAAAATAACACCATCTCTGTTCTAGCAGAGACACACTCAGTCTTCTCACTACCTGCCAGCCTTTGACTGCATCTTCTTCTGCAGGATAATGAAAGCAGTTTATCCACGCACCTCGCATCAGGATGACACTCGCGGCTGTATTCACCTGTCAATCTTTATCGCCACACACCCTCCTCGCCCTGCAACACGACCCCCACCTGTCTGCCTGCGCTGCTTTTCCTATGAGGTGCATTTGGTGGAGGGCCTGGGGTCAGGGCCCAGCGATGCTCTGGAAGATAAGTGTCTGCTCTAACCCAGGGCTACACCTGTAGGTCACTGCAGGGGGATGCTAATCCCTCAGCCACCCGCTAATACTGATGATCTGCATCTGAGACCCTGTCCCGTGGGAACTGTGTTTGTATGTGCAACGCCTGATGTTGGTCTGCGTGTGTGTGTGTGTGTGTGTGTGTGTGTGAGTGTGGTTGTGGGGGCTGACAGATGAGGCAACAGGGAGCCCAGCAACCCGTGTGTGTGTGTAAAATGGGGGATGGGGGAAATTATTTCATTCAGTGAGTGTTTATATGTGTGTGTATATGTGAATGCAGGCAGGGGTGGAGCTATCTTTGAGAGATGCTGGGAGGCTAACCGGTCCGTTTTCCTTGGCCTCCACCTTCAGAAGGGGCTGGGATGCTCGTATCCTCGACTGAATAATTTGTCAGCTATTTACATGGTACCAAGAACTGGAAAAATGGCAAGAGCAGGTGGCATCTCTCTCTCTCTCTCTCCCTTGCTCTCTTTGGCTTCCTTATGCTGGAGTCAGATGCATCTGGCTGCAAACATTCTCCCCCCATTCCCTCACCTCCTCCTGGGGCTCTCTTTCAGTGCAGCGCACTCGTTTTGTCTAAAATAAGAAGGAAAAAGGAGAAGAAGCACAACCCACGCTTTGTCTTGCAGCCACTAGAGGGGTAATACTGAGGTTTTTAATTTGTTAATGTGGATAATGTTCAGTAATAAAAAGTAATAATGATACTTAAAGTTAATGAAAAGCCATGAGCACATTAGAATTAAGCACAGCTATTGGTCAGTGGGGCTGAGTTAGTAGCTCTGCACACAGAAGACACGATATAATGTGATTTTATTTGCTGTTGTTTTATTGTGATTGTAGCAGTTTTATGTTTAATCAAATGTAAAGCGTTTTATAAATAAAATGTATTATTGTGTTATTATAAATCTGTTTCATACAACACAGAGTATTTTTCTGCATTAGTTCATTTGCTTACTGGCTCCTCAGTTAAGAACCGCCAGGTTCGAGCGCTGAATGGCCACCTGTGTGTGCGCGCGTGTGTACATGTGTGTGTGTATGTGTGTGTGTGCATGTTTTGACCTCAAACACAATGGTAACTGGGTTGGTTTGCTGTGGAAATCAACCACAGATCCATTCTTGAGAAGACAAGTGAGTGGGTGAAACCCGGATCCACCTCCAGCCCTCAACACTGACAACCGCCCAACACAGATGTGTTCAAAGACATCAGCAGTAACAGATCACAGATGTGTTTATGCTGTAATGAAACACTTTATCAGACAAAAATGCTGCTTCACAGTCCTTTCATATTTTGGACGAAGACTGAGGAGTGACAGCATGACAAATACCTGATTGGGCATAAAGTGATTTACTAATGGAAGTGTGTGATTTTTTTTTTCACAGCTCATCAAAAGCATTTTGAGTTTCAAGCAATATTCAGTTCTTTGCACGGTTCTTGCAGGTCTCTTGACAGTGGAAGTTTTGGAGTGGTGACATTTTTAGATCTTTGCACACTTTTATAAATTGAATGCACATTTACAGGCTACTCCACACGATCACAAATCTGATGTTGACAGATTTCAACCGCTCAGCACACATTTGCAATAACAGTGCTGCAAAAGTGCTGTCAGGACGTGACTGTGATGGGAGGTTGATGCTACTGGGGGAGAGTTGTGAAGTTGGATAGGTTTTTGTCGGTTGCTTTCATAGTTGAGTAGTAGGTATGTGTAGCTACAGTATGTAGATTTACAAACTAGCTGCTATGCTTCTCTTTATTTCATTTTTCAAATAACAGTCTTAAACATAAACAGATAAAAACATAAAAAGATTTACGCAATACCATGACATTCTCAACAGGTCAACCAGACCACAGGAACTGGTGACAAAAACTTTTTTGTGCCTTTGTACTTAAGATTTGACATATCCCCTGGTATGTGACTGTGACAGTGAAGTGAGATTTATCTCAATTTTTGCTTTTGATCCAAACTAACTTTACTAAACATCATTAACAATCTGAGCTGCCACTGCGTGTGCCTGTTACAGTATCTCGGAGTTAATTATTTACAGTGCAGCGAAAGAAAAAAAAATCTAAATGTGTGTTTGCAAAGGATGAAGAGAAAGAAAGTTAATTTGAGGAAGGGAGAACAGGGGTAGCAGTGCTTGATTAGGTGCACGGTTGGAAAAAGGTGATTGGTTCTGTCCTCGGGCTAACTAACTCCAAAATAACACACTCTCACACACACTCTCACACACACACACTGGTACTGCATGCTAATCATATTTCACCCCAATCGCTAAACACACATTCATATCTGAAGCTTTATCCCAGGCGGCCATTTCAAATTATTATGTATGTGATTCCATCCACACAGAGCGCAGAAAGTGTTTACTCTCTTCATTGAGGCGCTGGATAAGTTGAGAGCAGAAGCTAAGTGTACTACAGTCTATGGCAGAAGAATAAACATTTTCCTTTATAGCCTGAGGACCCACTTTTCATCTGTCAAGCATGTTTTAATAATTAATCTGTTTAATACACACACAGCATCTGCTGGGTACAACTCCCATCCTCCCATTCAAACTGACTAGCACAGCTGCCACTGTTTGGGTGTACTGTACAGGTCTGGAATACGATAAGATGCTTCTTTCTTCCCCTCTCTCCTTTGCAATACGCAGACCCAAGGCTGCTATGCATGCTGACATACAGTATGTAACCCTGCATGCATGAACTTGCTTTTGCCACACACACAAAGTTGCTAATGCCAAAGGGCTGAAGCCCTGACTATGGGCTTACTTTCCCTATGTATTTCTCCTTGGTGAACTGGCCAAATGGGGATTGTGTAAATTAAATACATTTCTTTTTCCGGCAGCAGAGAGAAATGATGCCAGATTAAGCCCATGAATATATACATGGGCCAGGGCTGACCTGTCTCCAGACGCCTGATTTCCCTGGAGGGGTGCTGACATGGTGAGGGGCTCCAGGGGTGTGTAAGGTGTGTGTATGCATGCACACGTGCGTGTGTTTGCGAGCTCGCACAGTGCGCCGTCTGCGCGTGTGTGTGTGTGTGTGTGCGTGGCGCGGCACACCTCAGACAGAGGTGAGGAGATCTCTTGAACAGGTCCAAATTGAGCTTAATCTCATTCCTCATTGTGCTGGAACAGGAATGAAATTGCGCAATTGCACTTTAATCGACGATCGAACACCCGCTCCCACCCCCGCCCCCGCCCCCTCCACCCCCGCCACCCCACCTTCTCCTCTCTCCCCCCTCCCTTTCATTTCTCTCGCTCTCTCTGTCTCTTTGTGTCCTTGGCCTTAAATTCCGTACATTGGCCGGTGGGCATGATTGCCACTTAGTTTCTTTTTTTTCTTCTTCTTTCTCTCTCCCTCTCTTTCTTTTTGCTCCAGTGGAAGCATCTAATAATGTCTGTTCAAGCAATCAGGAGGTTAATGTGGTTAGGATAAGGGCAATCATAAACCAATAAAGGCCATCCGGATGCCCCGCTTCTCCTTCATTCCACCTTTAATCCTGGGAGATTGTGATTTCGGGAATCCTGTGCTCCATACGTTGCACTGGAGCGCGTCTCCATCACGGACAGGAAGGATTCAGTCAGTCACTCCCCTGGGGTTGATTACGCACAGTCATTTGGTGCCACACAGGTGCTCCTGATTATCTTAGGTAGGAAACCTTTGGTCATCTGAATATTCGCCATATGAAGGGCATTTGCCTCCCCGACGGGATGGAGAGCCGAGGACAAAAAGCATATTCTCCGATTCTCAAAAGAAACTCTCTCATTGCTCGTCTTGCAATCCTCACAGAGCGATCATATTCAGCCCTCCGCCTTTTTGCTTCTCTCCCTGAGACATCGTTCGCAAAATCAAACAAACCACAGTCTCCAGGAGAGTCTATTTTTGTTACTTGTGAAACCAGTGGAGGACAACATCTGAATCCACTAAACTAACAGCGACTATGTGAGGATTACACAGATCTGTGTTGGGATCCACAAAGAAACACTCGGTGTGGTAGCGCACAGCTCCGCTCTTAAGTCAACAGCCTTCCATTTATATGGTGTATGTTTGAGGAGGAAAACCTGTGGCACAACAAAAATGCATGCGCCTGTCCCATAAAATGTTAAGAAGTTGTAAAACAGCATCCAAATAGCTCAGCAAAGTGGAATTTTTGGTGCACTTTTATATCAAGGCACACGTACTCACCGAAATAGTTTGTTACGTTGGCTATTTGTTCACCATTATAAAGCACTCATTAATGCATGACCATACCAGACTATGCATGTCCATACTAACATCCTAATTTCCACTTGCTGATAGATAGTAGAATTACTCTATGCCCCTAATTGACACAGTAAGACATTAAGAATGCTTTATGATGAATATTACAGTGGCAGTATCTGCACTGTTAAATTAAGTGATACATTTTTGTGTGTATTATATACGGTATATTTTCATTTCTATTCCATCAAAATATTTAATACATCTCTCACCGCAGTCAGCTGGCATGTACGCACACATACGGTGGGGCAATTATTGTAAAACATGTATTTCTTATAATAATTTAATGGCGCTTCAGTTTTATACTCTGATGATAATGGCTTCTGCATGTCAAAATGTGTGCGCACACATAATGAAAGGAAAATTGTGCAGAAAAATATACACCGAGGCGAGCTCTGTCCCTGTTACATATTTAGAGGGAGAAAAAAAATTGCAGGTACTTGAGCCATGTAAAATGTGTTGATTTGTTGCTCAAGGTGTTGGAACAAAACAATGCAACAAAGGTTCCCAGGCTGTTGTATCTGGGGTGGATGTACTCATTATAGTCCATAATGAAGGGCCCTGCTTACCGCTGTGCGTCTACTAAGCAACACTGACGACCTACACACACACTCGCGCATGCATGCATACACAGGCCAGGCCGCTGCCAGGCTGTCAAGTCCAAAAATAATTAGGCATCAAAATGAGTTTCCCTGTTTTTTTTTTTCCCTCCCCTTGTTCGTTTTATTCATGTGCTGGAACTCGGGAGACTGGCTAATGCAGTTAACATGCTCTCATCATGAATTTTCATTACACCATTACATGGGTACATTACAAGAGCAGGGGAACTACGGCTACAGGGATGCCATCAACATGCACACACTGACAGAAACACACACACGCACACACACACACACACAACAGGCACACACAGACACAGAAATCCCAGACACTCATAAGCCCATGCATGTATTCAGATTAGCGAATGCATACCAGGAGATGCTGTTTGATTCTAGTTTGCAATATTGTGATATTTGTAGCAAAAATCGACCAACATTTTTGCTATTGCTACAATATGTGGTCAGAAGTGTGATTAAAGAAATGGGTTAAGATTTAGAGAGATGTGCTTTTTTTGCTTTCTTTTGAGACTGAAATGAGAATTGATACTCTTCTCCTATCTGCTCATTATTAATAGAGCTGCAAATGGCAGCAGATTCATATGTACTGTATGCTTTTAAACCAAGGTTTAAAAATGCCAACTTGTGGTTTTTAAGGGGATTATACGCCACTCTATTTCTTGATTGGGTGCAGTGGTTTCCTGTTGTCTTTTTTCCTGTTGTCTCTGAAGTCGCCAGGCAACCAGCAGACACTGAAATCACAAACCTTTTTGTGAAATAAGACACCGCAGTGGACGACTGTGGTGTGAGGGGGCTATTATCACTCTCCCCTCATAGCAGGAGCGTCCCAGGTTCGACTCCCAGTCAGACAGAGAGGCTTTTTGTGTCAAGCTTGCATGTTCTGTATGGTTTTCTCTCCAGGTACTGTGGTTTCCTCCCACAGTCCTAACACATGCATGTTTAGGTTGATTGCAGACTAAAACTGCCCCTAGAAATGACTGAGATAGTGAATGGTCTGTGTGTGGAGACCTGTTTAGGGTGTTTTTCTTACCTAGTGCACTGGGATGGGCTCTTGCAGATATTTGGTGTTATCAATCTTTATTCAAGCTATTTAACAAACAATATTCCTTCCATGTTGAACTGTTCCTGTACGTGTTCAGTGTTAATGTTCAAGGGAACACAAGGAATAGGGTCTCACTTGCCTCTTTGCACTCACTTAAAACAAATTATATGTTGTCCCATAGGGTCAGTGAGTAACTAGGTGTGTGCATGTGT
Organism: Karalla daura; assembly: GCA_029224185.1. Lineage (NCBI taxonomy): Eukaryota > Metazoa > Chordata > Actinopteri > Chaetodontiformes > Leiognathidae > Karalla > Karalla daura. The sequence goes on along the minus strand of CM055202.1, from coordinate 18,581,064 downwards.
GTGTGTGTGTGTGTGTGTGTGTAACTGGGGCAGTGTAGCATTTTGGGGGTGTGTGTCTGTCTCCATGTGAAATGGTTTTTCTATTGCTGATCTGCTCATGCTCAATTACCCGCAGTCTCCTGGGGCTCAGTGAAGGTAAACACACATCAGCTGGGCCTGATTTAGTCTTTCACTGTCCCACAGCAGCCTGGAATTAAAGCATCCGTGCTCTCTTACACTGTCACACACACACTCGCACACACACACACACACACACACACACACACACACACACACTGATGCTGCCTGCACAGAAATGTCTACAATATGTAATCCTTATTACTCACAATTATGACAAGACTGTTGCTTTGTCACTTGCAGTTTTAGAGGTGTCTCCGCTTGCCCTCAAAAACAGTTCTACACATGCTCACACTGTTTGCACAGGTATACTGAGGGTTATAATACCATGACAGATGAGGATGCCACTGCCTTTGTTACCATGCCAAGGCCCTATGTCCCCTGAAGCCTAAATCATCCGCCATGCCTCCTTCCTTCCTCTCTCTGTCTTCCTTCCTATTGTCCTGTTTTACCCAACAGGTTTCTGTGGACGTGTGCTTCTTGTCGTCCTCTGCTTTTCATGCTTATTGATTCGTATGAATAGAGTGTCAATTGGGAGCTTGACCCCATTAGACCCTCTATTAAATCCTGTCTGTAGCCAGACATGGAAGCGGCACAACCTCCACAGTGAAACACTGTCAATGCCAATCTCAGGGCCAAAGCAGGGAGAGAGGGACAAACCGAGGGGAGAGAGGAGATTGGTCTGTTGGACCACCTTATGTCTAATCAACATTTTGGGGTGGACGGGCTGATCAATGTGAGATTTCATTCTAACCTCCACTTTCACAATTTCACTTTTTTTTCTGCCAGAAAGACTTGGATTTGGACCCTTGTGAAAAAGAAATCGGTGGATGAATTTAAGGTTAAGAGGGGAGACAAAAACAATCAAACAAACAAACAAACAAACAAGAGCCTTAAATTAAGGTAAAGGAAGGAGGAGCTTGTGGTGGGAGCAACTCAACTTTCTCCTCCCTTTTTTTTTTCCTTTTGCCTGCCTATCTGTCCCCCTCCTCTCTCCTCTTGCCACTCTGGAGCTGTCCTGGGTGATTGTTTGTCTTCAGAGCGCTGCCGTCTACCAGACAGGACTGTAACATCAATGTTAGGAAGCGTTCCTTAAGCTGGTGTAAGGCTGCAATGACAACGTCTGCCATGTTTCACTCTGATCTCTCCATCAGTGTGAATAAGTGTATCCCCACGCTGCCTCAGACTGTCACTCACTCCTCTGGGGACACACACACGCACACACACACACACACACATGCATACTGTTCCTTATTATCTCTGCCGAGAGACACCTTCAGATGGAAATGCGGCAGATGTAGATTATCAGGCGTAACACACAGACATGCACACATTCTGTATATTGCATATTATATGCGTCTGCATGTGTTATTTGCTAAGGACTCAGCAGACACACACACACACACACACACACACACACACACACACACACACACACAGGGAAGCATGTGAAGTTCTCTAAAAGACAGGAACCAATGCTCTAATAAAAACTGGTACTGGTATGTGTGTATTTTTATAGATCAGAGGGTCAAACTAGAAAATAGAGACAGAAGGATGTGACAGAAGGGACTGGAGTCCTGTGTGTATTTGGTGTGCGTGTGCGCGTGGATCTCATTGAGTTTGTGCAACTAGTTTGTAGTGACTGTGTTTGTGCATGTAGATGTGTGTGTGTATGTGTGTGTGTGTGTGTGTGTGTGTGTGTGCGTGAGAGCTGACCTGTAGTGCAGCTGCACAGCACAAGCTGACTACCTTTATTAGATCCCTCTGTCTTTCGTGTCACATCAAAACACCTCATTATCTCCTCCTCTGTCATTGCAATTCAGACTGTTCTTTTTTTTACTATTAACCTGCTCAATATGCTCTCACTCTCTCTCCCTCTTTCTCTCTCCATTGCTCACTCTGTTTGTCTCTCGCTTCCCCACTCTGCTCTCTCTGTCATCGGCTGCTGAGACAGTGTTGGGTAACAATCCCTTCCACCGCGTTTGAAACGCGTTATTTAAATAACAGATGTCTCGTCCGGTGGAGGACGGGAGAAGAAAGTGGCGCACTCGCACAGCTAAATCCTTTCATAATTTGTCAGGTGAAGGAGACCTCTGCGCGTGTGGCTCGAATGATCTTCAGTGAGCCTTCAGCTGCCTCTCAGCCAGTGGCAGGCCATATGGCGTTGTGCGCCGGGAACGGCCCTGCGCACTGCTCTCGGGTTGAAGACAGAGATCTGATTGTTTGATTAAGGTTAAATCATAATCGAGTATTAAAAAAAAAAAAAACATAACTGAAAGTTCAGACTTACAGCTGTGCAGCAGAGCCCAGAAACCAAATATTCATTTAGGTTAGGTTCAGATTAGATTTAACATTATTGCAAAATGCAGTTTGGACTGAATACAAACTATGCAATAGAGTAAGAAGCCATATAAATACGTGTAGTATGCAGCGTGAGAATTAGGACATTTGCTATATGGTTACAGATATTAATAGTATGGACATTGCTACTAAAAAAAAAATCTGTCAGCTTAATCATTTTACCATAACTATTAAGAGAAAATAGAAGCATTTAAACACGTCAGCTGAGCTGACATGTTTATCAGCTGCTCGAGGCATTAGCTAATTACTTTTTATGATATTCAAATTGGGACGTGTTCAATCTGGCCTGCACATTGCTGCGCTGAACCATGTGCATGACGTTGCACATAAATGCTGCGGTGACTTCAGTCCAGGCCCTGGCCTCTTAATTACAGCACAAGTCGAGCAGGAAATAAAAATTACCCGAAACAGGAAGTTCATATTACCGTGTGGGCCGGCGCTGTGTCAGCGGTGATCACTCTCTCTTCATTAGTGTGTTATTTCACCTCATTGAAACTCACACACACACACACCGCACCTGTAGACTGTGGGCGCCAGGTGTCCGGAGAATGGATCACTTTTTCTATGGCTCATTTCAACTAACAGCTGTGTGTAAAAGGAAGCCGTGCAGCAGGGACTTCCTGTGGAAGGATGCGTGGGGGTTACAGTACAAATGCACGGTCTGTGTCCCGCTCCATGCATGAGTGTGCATGTATATGCATGTCCAGTATAGGTATGTGCCTCTCTCTGCGTTTGGATGGATGTTTATGGAGCAGATATGCAGTTTGGTTTCATAATCGCTTGTTTTCACCCCCCCCCTGCTCATATCTTGTTTGAACGATGGCTGAAAGGTGACATGCTCTCCTCCTCCTCCTCTCTCCGGGCGCAGGATGGAAGCCTTCTCCTCCCTTCTCCCCCCTCTATATGAAAGAGTAGCATGGGCGAGCGCGGGGAGGGTGATAGCCCCTTTTGTTTAGTCTGAGCTCCATCACAGACTCTGTCAAGCCCAACAGACAAGCAGACAGAGCAGTGACGGGCCTGCTGATCTGACAGCTCCCGCACATCACAAAGCAAAGAGCAGCCATCACATCAAAGTGGCGCGAGAGAGAAACCGCCGGTGCGAGATCAACGCCACTCCTTTGCTCTGCCATTTTCGCTGGTATCTTCATAGGGCCCCCTGACATGCAGCACACCAGGAACCTTCAGAGGAAGTATCCAGGTGGCAAAGGAGGAGGCTGGAGCCGAGGGACTCCCCTCTGGCTGAGTGGTGAGCCTGGGTAACCTTCCTGCAGGGTGAGTGTGTGATACACTGAGGGTACATGACAGGCTGTTTCATGGGTTTATGTTGGTGTGTTTGTGTTGTTGACGGGGGCCGGGGATGCTGCATACAAGAAGGGTGGGGGGTCACACGGCAGTGTGACTTTTTCTCTGAGTATGATTTCCTCTGTGGAGGAACTGAATATGGACATCAAAACTGTCCAGGGAGACAGGGAGGCCTTTTTTCAACCTTTATTTATCCTGGCAACTTTTACAGAGAGCGGTGCCCTTTGATTTTATGGAAGGCCCTGTTCACTCCTGGAAGCTGCCCAGCACAGCCACTGTGTCATCTGCTGCGCAGATCCTGGCCTTGCTGAGGGGCAGCTCTGTGGCAGCAGTGAAGGAAGGACAAAGTGACTCTCTGTCACTATCAGTGTTATTCTCACTGACCTACAGCTATGATGAGATGAAAAACTGGGTTTAAAGGAAGTAGAATAATAAAAAAAAAACACTTTTACCTTGGCTATTACCAAACAATGGTGTATGGCAGGTGCAACAACATCATCACGTCATCATCCATGTACAAATTTCAGGTTTTGAAATGATATTTAGAAATGCCTGAATCTGAAAAGAAGTATGGACCATGACTGTATAAGTACACGACGGTGAGGCTGGTGACGTTTCTGTTTAGATGTCACTTCATGTTCCTCTCTCAACACTGAAGGCTGGATGTTTAGACACTCCATAGCTGTATCACTACACTTAACATTAAGTTCAAGAAAATAGTTGGTAAGCTCTATTGTTTAAGTCACATGATGAAAAAAGTCATGATAATGTTAAAAAAAAGTCACATTTAATAACCTAATTTTATGTTTTCATAGATACAATAGTATTTCATTCACTCAGGGGTACTTTTGTGTACTTCAAAACCCTGTCTTGTATCTTCTCATTATTATTAGATTTCTGGTATTTCTTGCTATAGATAAATAGATTCAACAACACTTTGGGTATGTATGAGTGAAAATTTGCAAACTTCTTTTATGTAAAAAGGTAGCAGTAGTTGTAGCAGGTCTTGCAAGTAGGTAGTTGAGTCTTTTTGGACTCACTCAAACTATTTCAACATGTTTCATGCTGATTGCACTTGATTGGCCCATCTCCATCTACACCTCTTTCGCAAATCCCAATAATCATCTGCTGCTTCCTACAACAACTCCCAGTGCAGTTGTTGTAGGACTCTGGGATGTGTCAGAGAGTGGGGTCACGCACCAGTTATGTGGGTCACATGTGATCTTCCTCATCCAGATGGTTTTCCAGATGCAGAGCTGCCAGTCATCCGACAGAGCGCACACACCTACCTGCATACAAAAACAAACACATTAAAAACAGAGTGTGGCATTCATCAAAAATTACCACACTGACTGCCTTTCAGTAGCAACTAGTTGGCCGTGAACAAAGCAGCTTCGCGCCCCGTTTGGCAGAGGCTTTACTGCTTAATGTTAAGTAATCGAGTTGATGTGTATGTGAGTTTTGGGACTGCAATGAGGTAATGGTCTGGTAGCATGCTGAAGTGCCCTGAGTCCGTCTAATAATGTAAAACAACACTAATTTGAGAGAGCCGCTTCATCTCTGCATGTTAATCAATAAACTCATTACCTCTGGTGCTTAGTGAAGGATTCCCTGATGCCCGCTCACTGATGTAGACTGGGAAAAAAAAAGGAAAGAGAGAGGGAGGGGAGAGAGGGAGAGGTGGAGAGAGAGGTTGATTATAATTACAGAATTTTAGCAGCCTGTGCCTTAGCATAACCTGCTCATTACAGTGAAAGAGAGGGAGAATGTGTGTGTGTGTGTGTGTGTGTGTGTGTGTGTGTGTGTGTGTGTGTGTCGGCCTCACACTTTCAACAGCCCTGTAGCCACCACAGCGTTCCCCAGCTTCCCCGTCTGCAGAGAGCCGAGAACGGTCGACACAAGTGGCCCATTTAAAACATAAACACACAAAAACCTGTTATTTCAATTGACCCCCGTCACATCAAGCTGTCAATGATCTCAGCTCTGTACTCTTAGCCGTTCTCTCCCCCTCTCTCTCCAAGGTGAGGCTGCATGGTAATGAACATTTTACTTCAGAATAGGTGCGGGAAAGGCAGAGGGGAAATGATATGCCAGGGCGTTTAGCCTCGCAGTGTTTCTGGTGTAGGTGAGACAGCCAGCAGCGTTTATGGAAATGTACACAGCTGAGGGAGACACAGTGGCTGCTGCTGCTGACTGTGCCCCCCCCCCCACCTAAAAAAAAAAAAAAACAACTCCCAACAGCAGGGAGTTACTGTAGATGCTGCCCTGGCAGCTCTGGTATCCCTTTGTGAATGAGATCTTCAAACTTTGACTCTGCAGCTGATTCGGGCTTCTTTTGTCATTAAATGCAGGCGATCTTCTTCCGTTTGCTCGCTCCAGAAAACGAAACGGGGCCCGTGATGACGTGTTCCCGTGTCGGGACCGTCCGCCGATCAGAAAGCGTGCGCGCTCGCTCGCATGTTGTCGGCTGCAGATTGTCAGCGGTTGTTGATCATTATGTTTGTCAGTGTTGTGCCGTAGTGCATCTCGCAGGCTTCCCTGGCCTGCTTCTGGCTTGTGATTAGGAGATGAGAGGTGTTTGTGATTGACTGAGCCATCGGCTGTCACTGTACACATCCATTAGCATAACTCTCCGAGCCGTCACTGCTCATCCACCTACTGTAGAGGCGCCTTATGCAGACGACTGAAACCAATAATTATGAATAAGGAGCTCCTCGCTCCTGCATTCTATCAGAACTCATGTCATTTATCCCGCAGCCGACTTGAGCTACAGTGTCCAGCTTCATTTTGCGTGTGGGCTCGTAAGTCTGAGTCGGTTGGACGGGAGCCTTCACTCTGAATGTTTTCCTCGGGACAGGTAGCGTCATTGAAGTGTTGTTGGCAGAGGCAGTCTGCCGCGAGATTAGGTGATTAGAAAATGTAACGTCACAGCCGCTTTCAGCCGTAATGGTAAATGTTTTGCATGAGGGGGAGAGAGTCGTTCATTTTGAGCTCTTTGCTTTTTGTTTACCACTGTCAAGCAGTTGAATAAAAGGCGAGGTAAATGGAGGTAATGGAATCTATATCCGCATAGCAGCTCACTTTGAGGTTTTAATGGCGCTCCGTAGTCTCATTCCAAAGCCATTAATATTCTGTTTAATACGGCTAAATGCTGCTAACTGTTTTTAACACTGGGAGACAGTCTCTGGGCTGTGTCTGTTTGTGCTGCCAGCACATCCACAACATCAGGTCGATGGATAGGGAGGCCATAAGTGACTGTGACAGCCAGTTTACAGTCAGTTTAGACGCCGCTACTTTTCCATAAAGCTACATTACGTCTTCAAGCAGCAGGATCAGCCGCACGCTCCTTTTTAGCTCAGTCAAGTCAAATAAATTGTGGTTTTATGTGACAAAAATACCATTGGCCCATCAAATGTTAAATTACTATAGATTTAACTGTGAAACCGTGTCTGAAAGACAGCTACTGTACGAAATGTTGTTGTAAGAGTTTATTCCGGATAAACATTGTCATTTTCCTGCTATTACTGATGTAGATTCTAGTTCAAGTTCTAAGGCCTGACCAAATGTTGTGTGGTGACCTGATTTGATGTTTATTTAGAGAACGCCATTGTAAGGTAACCTCATGAATGCCTCCTAACAAATGCTAATTCTGCTGTGTGTCCACTAAATCTGTGGTTTGCACATTGGCCAAATCGATTTCAGGCAATTATATAAAATTGGATGAGAGGGGAAACATTTTAAGAATCTGCAACCAGTCCAGCTGCCGCAACTCCTTCAACTCCTTGGATAACAATGACTCGGCTGAATGAGAACCTGTATGAAATTATTTGTGTTTATTTTCATGACTACTTCACCGTCCTGTGGAGGAGCACGAACAGAACCCATTGGCTAATGATGGTATAAAAGCATAATCCATTCATCCATCCATTATACCTTATACTTTATACCCAGTGGTGTCATGGGGGTCTGGTGGTGTCTGTCTCCAGCTCACATGGGATATTAGACTAATTCATATCAACATGTGACCTGCTGTGACGAGGGAGAACAGAGAAAGAAAAGGTGATTGGTAAGAATTGGAATGTGCATACTAGGAAGAGTTTAGGAATGAACGAGATATAACCTTTTATAATGTCCTCCTTTGTTTTCTCTTTTCCTCTCTTTTTCTCTGTTTAACCTTGATTTGATGCCACGACGGTGTCAAATTTATAGACGTGATTCCATTTATGCAACTGGAAGTTTTCTGTATTGCAGCTCTCAGTGAAATGTCCATCTAACTGTTGAATTTCTCCAGAAGCTTTTCCAGATGTCTATCTGAGGTCTGACTATTAATCTAAGCCACAGTCACAGTGTATCTTTGTGAAACCAACCCAGTGGTTTGCATCCCAGTGTAATTATGACCCTACCATTCTCCTCTGTGCAGATTTAATCCATCCCGTTTGAGCCCAAGCTCATTCTGTTTGCTCAAACTCCACCACTGTCCGTTCCATTACCATCCACTCTCATCCATCCTGGTGCATTCAGATCCACTTTGCCTCTTATGGTGATCTGAGTTCATTTTAGTCTCATCCAGCTGCAATTTACCAGTAGCCACAGCGACTTATAATCCCAGCACACAACAACATATTGGGAAAGAGAATTTGGGAGGGGGTGTGGTGGTGAGGTGAAGTTCTGGCTCCATCCGGGAGCACTCATACAGAACAATTTCATGCAGGCCCTGGAAAACACAAACTGGGCCAGTAAAGAGGCGGACTGGGCCAACTGGCACATTAAAGCTTTTTGTGACTGGGGCACACACTGTTGAAAATCCCCTTAGTTACGTCCAGTTTGTAAAAGAATCCCAAAATGATCCTTTTAAGGCCATCATTATCTGAAGTTGATAATGTCCCCCCTGTGAGGTTTACCACAGGGTTTCTGTCTACACGTCGCACACTATTGTAAACCTCAAGTAAGCGAGAAATATGTCGATGGGATGTGTTGCCACAATGAAAAGTTTAACTCGAGTAAGTGAGGGGAAATGCTCCGTCCTTGTCCGTGATTTGTTTCACTTCCAGCCTGGGCCCCGTTCAGTGGTTTCTGGGCAGAGGAAGATAGCACTGTGGGGACATCTGGACACAAGAGGGGAGCGTCCGTACAGCCGAACTACAGGGACAGCCGTGCCAGAGGAACAGGCCCCCAGATCTGACGCCAGTGTTATGTTAATTTGATTTGTTAATTCGGTGGCCCTGTTTGAGGGAAATCTGCCACCAACACCTGCCACCGTTTCCAAAGGCAAGGACGCAGATCCACTGTGACACTGGCTTCATTAAATAAACAAACCAGGTCCCCCATAACAGCATTTGGTGGAAGGCACCATCAATTCTTATACATTTAGATCACAGCGATTAGAGGTGACACTGAGGAGCTACATCCCACTGTTTCTCAGACACACAGGGCGAAGCCTGTATGCAAGTGGATGTGTGTGTGTGTGTGTGTGTGTGTGCGCGTGCGCGTGTGTGAGTCTTGTGTCTATGACTATTTCTATCCTTTTTCGCCTTTGTGCGTGCCATGTTGTTTGCGAATGAGAGCGCTGGAAGGGTGTGTGAACGCGCCGAGTGTATTTTCATTCCGTCTCCCGGCTTCACCGCCAGAAAAGATGGCGACTGATGTATTTTTCAGGCATAGTTCCACAATCAAAGAGGCTCTTGTGGCCTTTCTGATGCGTCATGTAAATTTTATAAAGTGTGGAGCGGAGGAGAGTCGGAGAGAGCAACTGCGGCTCTGGAAAGCCTAATGTCTGTTTGCCTTTAACTCTGACAGGCTGTCTTTGCTCCTGTCTATCTTACTTCCCCTCCACTTACTCCCTCCTCTGTGGATCAAGGCCGGTCAAGGAGCATCTCACCACAGGGCCCGATGTCAGACAGAATGTGTGGACGTGTGTGGATGTCAGAGCTCAACCGGCTCTCAGAGAAGAGGGGGAAGTGAGGCGCGGGGCAGATATCAAGGCACAGACCTGGCTACATACGCAGAGTGTAAATCCACATTTGCATACCAGAACAATGCCACGCTGGCCATGAAATTTTGCACATCGTCCGTCCTGATGTGTTTACACGCTTTTTTTTTATTTCCATGGTGTTGGACGACGAACCCAGGCCGTCACATATTTTCCTCAGCTGCAGTTCTGGCAGCTCCTCTGCCTACTGTGTGCTTTTCTAATGATTCAATTGGCTCAATGAGCATATGCTCTCCTCTGCGTCATAAACTTCAATTAGACGTGTTGTAATGTGATTTGTGTGGGTGTCTATGTGTGTGTGTGTGTATGTGTTGGTGTTAAGGGAGACAGACATTTAGTCATTTGATTCAATTTTTTTTTCAAAACAACAGATGCCATATGATGTAGACATACATGCTACAATCAACGTATAATCAATATATCCAGAATTGTTCATGCTGCAGGCTACACAGTGGTGTGTGTGTATCTATCTGTAGTGAGTGTCGCCTACTACTGGACCATCAGCTTCACATTTCCTAAGCTCATTTATGACTGCATGCCCAAAGACTCCTTGTGGTTGTGGTGATACACGATGGTTGCTTTTATATATTTTACCATTATAACCACTTACCGCTCACTCTAAAATGGCCTGCAGGGCCTGCAAGCCAGTTGTTCTTCTTTGGACTGTTTCTGCTGGTGGCGGTGCTGTGAGAAGTATTTCTGGCAGTCAGCTAGGTTAAAAACTAGGATTACCTGTTTTGGATGCTGCAAGAGCTGATGTACTTACTAAAGTTTGGTCTCTTTGAAGTGATGCGTTAGCAGATAATGTCTCATCACTTGTCACTGACACAATGTGAACATATTACAGGCTTTCTTACTGCCTGTTTACACGATATTAATGACATAAATACTGAAGTGCACTTATTACATCTGAGTAGTTTGATTGTTAAAAGAGGAGCATTTTCTGCTACCTTTAACAGTTGCATGTGAGGAAGTCAAATCCAGGCGATTATTTTGAGATGGTTTGCTCCATTTAAACACAATACGTTTTTTTGTTGAAACTCTTCATGAAAATGTATCCTACTTCCATCAAACCTGAGACTACAGACAGTCACAGCTGTGGATGGCGCTGCCAGCATCAGAGAGACCTCCCAGTTTAACCAGTTAACGTGAAAGTCAACAGTTCATAGCTGCACCACCTCATGTTCTCAGCTGCCACGTCTCCCCGCCTGCTTGGGATGTTTACTGCTAAATATTGATAGACATCTGGAGTGCCATTCATCCACTGTCAAACCTCAGTGTGCCAGTGAAACAGTCCCAGCCCTCTTCTCGGTGTGTCACACGTACACACACGCGCACACACATGTGCAGACAGGCACACACATGCACATGAATCTGGGCATCTGGGGAGAGGTGTTTGGAATCGCTGAGGATCACAGGCCTTGGCCACGAAAACAGGACCCTGGAATTCAGAGCAACTGGCCAGTCTCTCAAAGGCCCAATGCTCTGGCAAAAGCAGTGATTAGACAAATATGCCTTTGCTTGATAACTGTGTTAATGCAGAATCCATATCAAATCTTTACTAGAAGAACTGCTTGAAATGAGTATCTCTGAGTATGAGTGTTAAGCGCTTTAGCCTCACAGAAAGAAGAACCGTGGTACGAATCCCAGTCAGACTGAGGGCCTTTCTATGTGCAGTATTCTTCTGTGGAAAAAAACAAAACAAAACATGTTTCGCTTCATTCAAACAGCTAACAATACTTTCAATAGTAGTAGAATAATACAGTAACACAATAGTCTCTTAACATCTAATCCAACCCCAAAACTGTTTGTAAAGGAAGCATTGTAGCTTGGCCTGGCAGGTAGAGATAACATTTAGCTTTGCAAGTAGAGCGAATGTTTAGCTTTGCTTTAGCATTAGCATTAGCATTAGTAGGTCTAGAGGATATTGAATTTTAGCAATTTCCACATGTCAAAAATGTTGGCAAATATTCAGGGGGCTATAGTGTATACGGTAACAACCAAATGATAATGTGGTGGTAATGGTGGTTAGTGGTTCGACTGTAATGCACTTTTTTTCCTTTATAAGAAAAATATAATACTGATGGTGGATATCAGATACTTGGACGTGTCCGACTAAACTGCGTCTAAGCATTATTTATGCGAACAATCAATTCTGGAAACCTCTCTTTTTACGTCTTTGCTCGTAGCGGCAGAACAAAGCAGCGTTTCAGTCCTGCGCCGCTCTAACAGCATTGTTTGTGCTTGTCATCCTGAACAATGGCAGGCGAAAAAGACCTGGTGGCAAAATCTGAATAAACTGAGTTTCAGCAGTTCGGGTTTTCACCGCAAGCCTCTTCATGTTCGAGGGAGATACTTGTACACGGGGTCAGATTGGAAACATGTGTTGTGCGAGCACCATGGAGAGAACGATCCTCCATCTTATTAGTGGAGAACTCGGAGTACACTACACTGGGGTTTACTAGACACACAAAAGAAGGAGATACAGCAGAAAAAAAAAACAAGCCTCTTTTGTCTTTTCTTAATTATTCATGCCCGGGAGGGATGCTCTCTCTCCTTTGTTTTTGTCAGCTGACACATGTACAGGTGTGCAGGCAGCGTGCGTGTCTGTCTGTGTGTATGTGTGTGTGTGTGTGTGTGTTTACGTATCTGTGTTTGTCTTTGTCTGTGCTTTTGTAATTGCGCTGAAATGCCAGCTAAAGGCAGGAATCTCTCTTTGTCTGCGCGCCCGCACGTGCTACAATGCGTGCGCAGCCGCGTCCGTCAGCGCCCGCGCACCGCGGGTGACACGCCGCCGCGCTGGAAGCGGCCGGCTTTTCTCCTCCGTCCGAATCAAAGCGAGGAAGGAAGCGCGACAATGAGCCCAGCAGTTTGAGCTGACGGGCTCTTTAAATCCGCCACAGACGACGGCGTCTCGGCGACGACCCTGCCCTGCGCTCTAATCGCTTCAAATGAAGTCATGAAGGCAGCGCGGCGCAGCCAGCCCGGGCTCTCCTGTTCGGCAAGGTGCGGCGGCACTTGTTTGTGCAGAATGTCTGGCAATTAAAAATAATTGGGAAGCAGGTTTGCCCGCGAATCTTCCAAGAGTGCCAGTTATGATCTAATGAAGCTTCATTAGACATGCTGAAAGCTGAGAGCGCCGTATGACAACGGCAATTAGCCAGGATCATAGGCAAAAAAAATAATCATTAAAAAATACCTCGGCCAAGATTAGCTTTTCACTTAATGACCAATTCATTAGCTAATTGATTTCTTATTAGTTACAGGCAGAGACGACTGTTTGGGGTAGTGGTGCCGGTAATTAACAGCATTTACTCCATTAGTCAATCGCCTAATTTTCCAGGAAAACAACTTTGGAGGGGAGCATCGCTGGAAGCTCAGGGCCATTTGCTTTTTAGCTCCTCTGCGGTGCTATCGCTCTAATATCGAGAGGGGGATAGCGGGGGATCATCTTTCAGCTTAGGGGTTGTTAACATGCACTAATATCTACTGATTAGCCATTCATGTCATGTGACCATGTGCTCGGTGCTCGAATCCATCTGAGTGGAGACGGATGGATGGATGAGGGGATGGGAGGAAGGACGGCCGAGTGAGGTGATGTAATTAAGAGGAAAAAGAGATCAGGAATTTCACCGCAAATTTGTTCTATTCTACATTTAATATGACAGTTTTTTCACAAGCACATCTGTGCTGCCTGCACCTATGGATTAGGTGTGTCAAATGAATTGAGGGGGAATTAAATTAATTATTGCTCTCAGCTGCTGCTGAGGCTGCTGCGGTCTTCTGAGGGTCCTCCTGCCTCCATCAGACCTGAGTTAAAGCAGACTAAGATGGATGGATGAGCCGTGACAGGCGCTCTCTGCCTACAGCAGCTCAGTCAGCCATCAACTGGCAGCTTATAATGACTATCTGGAGAGGGCATACACCTCTGCTCGCTTTATGAACTTATGAAACAACACAATCTGTGATCCAGAATGTAGTTGAACATCGAGCTGTTCTACAACACCGTCTTAACCTCCTGTTTCCTCATTACTGACTCATCAAAGGGTGTAACCGTGTCTTTACAGATGTCTTGTTGACTTGTTGGTTGCATATGTAACTTACTGTACAGCTGCTAATGCAAATGTAATTTTAATCAGTGACCTCATGAGTTTCCATCATTTAACTGCCCCCAAGCTTTACATGAACATGATTAAATAAAGTCTATCGCCTCCTATCCTCCTATCAGTCATTAACCACAGGTACCTCACCTACACTCAATTCATATTCATCTCCTAACTACAGACTACCCAAGTGTCCCTCTGTTCTCCAAAGCTTTTTTCCTGATGCCATGAGCACAATTAGAAACAAAGTACTATAGAACATGCTACTTTTACATTTTTTCTGTGTCTAAATTTCACACCACCACAACAGGTCTACAAAAACTGAGTGGACTCTGATAGATCCAAAGTGGCGAGATGATAAATCTGTTTGATGGGATAGAGGCAGTGATTTGGCTCATCAGAACTTGCCTTCAGCTGCCAGATGCAACCTGCAGCATGTGATGGATCAGTCCTACTTCCAGTTTATCCAGGAGTGTTGTTGTGTCACCACAGTATAATGGTGTGTAGTCTCTCTCCCACTCTGTCACTGTTGGGCAGGTTTTCTTCCAGGTTTTTCTTCCAATAACATATTTTACACTCTTTTTAACCTCAATAGTGGCCCTGTCTCCAATGCACAGAGAGCAAAGTCAGGGAATGAAGTCTCTAATCAACCTAAATGTGCATTTTTTTGGACTGTGATTTCACACATATGCTTTTGGTCCAGCATTGAAACATTGAAACATTGAAACCATGGACCTTCTTGGTGTATGGCCACTGCACTATTCACCAAAGATGCTGAGTCACCCTGGGTATCATATTACAGAAATGTAAATTGTAATGTGCACTGTATTATGGCAAAAATACTTTTTTCTTGTAATTGTGCTACTTTTGGAAAGCATTACTCCAAACAGCCGTCACTGGGCTGCATTCTAGAGGTGACATTCTTCCACTGGAGTCCCAGTGACCGTCCAACAAGCCTCTCCTCCATGCATCACGGTTCTCATCCTAATCTCTGGCAGCTGTTCTCCATTCAGCCTCTCTTCCTCCGCTCTACCTCTGTTTTCCTGGGTAGAACCCTCGTCTGTGCCTTCCTCACCTCCCTTTATCCCTCAATCCCCCCTCAAATCCACTCTCTCCCCTTCTGTCTCTCCTCCGTCTCCTCTGTCTGCGTCAGGCCCTCAGTTCTGTTAATTAAATCTAATGAAGTCATCTATCAAGGACTCCTCTTTCCTCAACACCACAGCGTAAATCACTCTCTGTAAAAGAAGCTATTCCTCTCTCTCTCTCTCTCTCTCTCTTTCTCTCTCTTTCTCTCTCTGTCTCTTTTCCTCTCCAGACCAGGCTTTAATTGTGTGATTGAGAAAGTGTAGCATCACTCCATAAAAGCCAGTCTGCCTCAAAAGGCCGTTCTCCGGCTGACACCAGAGGGACCCCTTATAGCCCGCTGTGGTGAGACGCACACATACACACAAAGCGAGCGACTTAAAACAGACACTTATTGTAAATGGGCCTCATTGGTCTCTGAAGACGTTGTTAACATGTCTGTGGGATGGTTCCCCTGCCAAGAGGGAACTTGATCCATCTCCACATTTACAAAATTAATTTCTATTACAAGCTGTGACTGACTAACACTGTCCAAATAGGGATTTATTTGCTCCCACAACGCGCAACAGTGATTTCAAATGGACGGCACAGAGGGATCTCACTGGAATCAGCATCTAAATGGCTGCTGTTGTTTTGTGCAATGTTTTGTCGTCTTCTCCTTTGTCTCCGCTGGTGGGTGAACAATAGAGAATTAGACAATTACGTAAGTGGCGTTTGTTTCTTTTGCTACTTTCAGGTCACCGTGCTCTGTCCCCTCCGTGATGCAAAGACCATGATGCAAAGCTGATGTAACAAAATGTACACACAGAGCCCAGACATGTCTAAATAATGTATAAATGATCCGTCTTGTTAGCCTTGACTCGCAGGTTCAGATGTCTTCTTGTGCACCAAATGATCAATGTCCTCCTATTATCCTCATGCACTCTCTTCAGTTCCATTCCCGATGCTCCCCGCCTCTCCCCGGGTCTTTCATGTTGCCCTGTGGGAGCCAAACAAAACACGGTTTTCTACTGCAAATAAGGGGCGAAAACACCATGTGATCAGCCGTGAACTATTTGAGCGCTATTGATTTGTATAAGTTGGTGCATTTCCCCAGACTATTTCACCACAAGAACAAAAGTTTCCTCATAACGCGGGGAAGACACTTTGGTTAGCATAAATGAATGGATTTAAGGAGATGTTGTGATTAATGAGTAGATTTAACCTGAAGTGCAAACTGTATAGAGGGGGGGGGGGGGGGGAGAGAGAGCGTGTGTTTGATTTTCAAGCAATGTCAGTGGATTACTGTGTTTTCCCTGCAAATCTGCACTGCATTTAAGGATATAATGTCAATTTCATGCCTTTTTTTCCTCAACAAGAGGCCCTGGTGCCCTGTGGGTAGATAGCAGTTAGAGAATGCACAGGGAAAAATAACAATCCAAAAAAGAGAACCAACATATTCCCAAAACATCCCAGCCGAGCGTGAGCTAATGTTCTGCACATTGTGGTATTTTCATGTCGAAATTTTTTTTCCTTTCTTTTTTTTTTTTTTCTTTTGCCCCGAAAGCCTCATTTAGATGGCAGACAAGGCTTTTGAACAGAGAACAGCCTGTAGTCTCCGTGGACCGCTGCAGCGCTGGAAAAGGACCTAAATGAAGGCACCAGACAATGTAGCGAGCGCAAGATCCATGCACCCTGCAGACAAGCCAGAGGAGGCTAATAAACAAACACACAATCACTGCCATTAACATGAATGCACGCTTAAACACCCTCCTCTTCCTCCTCGCAGGAAAGCTTTAAATGGATCTACTGGGGAAAGAATCCAATCTTCCATCTCTGCACAAGACCCACATCTGTACAGCATCCCTGCGTTGCTGAATCAGATTCAACTATACCACTTTATTGCATTCTTCCCTCCCGCTGCTCCTCTGTCCCTATAGCACGGGCTGATGATATTTAGAGATAAGCGCCGCTCCAAAAGACGCTTTATGGTCATGGAAATTCCATTAGAAGCTGGAGGTGCCGTCGTTGCTTTTTGAGTTCAATTTCGTAAAACTCACTCTGTTCTCTGGGGGCCAAGTGCAACATTTAGACAATCACATCTGTCATTTATTATGATTTTACAGAAGCATGGCGCGGACACATCTTGTATTATCTCCTGCACACAAACAAATTGTCATGCATACACAGCATACTGGGGAGTTATTTTTGAAATGTTTTGTCTTGTATTTGTGTTGTCTTATATTTTATCAGCTGACCAACTCATGAATCTTTCAAAATGAAAGGTCATCAGAAATCCTTCAGCCCTTCATGAGATCCATTAATGTTAACAATGGAACTGATTTAAGTGGTAAACCTGCTGAATCATTCACATTTTCTATTTTAAATATTCTGTTACATGTAATAATGTTACTCTGCAACACTGTGAATGAGCAAAAACAAAATTGCCATTTTTTTCACCACCATCAGTTTGACTTTATTAAATCATTCAGTAATTGATTCCTCTCATAAGCGTGTGTTCTCTCTCTCCCCCTCTCTTTCTGTATGTGTGTGTGCGTGTGTGTGTGTGCGTGTGTGTGCGTGCAGGGGGAGGTAAGTGGGTTTTTTTGGCAGATTTCCAGAAGCTGAGATCCACATTTAGGATCATCCTTTGCCTCGTACACGTGGGATTAGTGTGGCAGTGGGTCGGAGCAGTGTTGTGGCATTTGTTTGGAGTGAGCTCTTGTGTCCAGGCCTCCACTCCTCTCCCTCCCTCTAACTGCCCCCCCCCCCTCCGTCTCTAAATCTGGGACTGAGCAGGAGCAGAGGGACGAGGGCCTCCACACTGGGTGCCAACACATAGCTCAGCTCTCACATTCAACATGCTGCACCCAAAAGTGTGAATCTGATATGTGATCAACAGCGCAACCCTATGTGCTCATTGCTTTGCATTGCTACAATAAGCTCCCCCTCCTACCCTCTCTCTCTCTCTGTCTCTGTCTCTCTCTCTTCCTCTCCCTCTCTGTGTCTCTGCTCTCCTCCAGCCGGCGCAGATTCATTTAACTCTGCTGATGTCTTGATAATGTTCCAAAGCCTTCACCGGCAGGTAGAGAGGGAATTCTTCAACTCTCTAATTAACAGTAAGTGGGCGATCAGGCCCTGAGTGGCTTTATGAGCGGTGGAGGACAGTGCTCGTCACCTCCTGCAGCTCGGCCAGGGCCACATTTCACTCGTGACCTGATGTGGAAAGAAGACTGAATGGAACTGGCTGTGGCTGCATGCTACCCAGCAATACATACATTTACATTTATCTGTGTTGTTATGCACTGGTCAGCAGAGCTTGGGTGCTTGCCTGCTGCAATTGTTCCTTTTGTTTTGATCATCAGTTTCTGAAAAAAAAAGCATCTGTTGTGTGATGGATATAAACATGCACATTAACACATGGTTTTGCAATTTTTGGCTTTTCCCAGAGATAACGATGAATGCAGTTATACACTACAATCAAAACATTTGAAATGCAGAAAATCCACTTAAATATTTAGATATGTAATCTGTGGACAAAAGGGGAATTACATAAAATAATTAACAGCATGTGGGATTTTTTTTTTTATATATAGTGGTGTTTTAAATGAAGCTGCATTAAATAAATATAGTAAATATTACAATAATAATAACAACCATAATATGATGATAATAATAATGGTATGATAATATGGCGTTGACATTGTTGTGTTTTGCGCCATCCATCTGCAACAATGACACGACTGACAACAAATAGACGACAGAATAATTAAATACAACACGTGTGTTTTTATTTCCGGATGGGGGGGTGTGTGCGGGGGATGTCGGGGACTGAACAGGAAGTGGAAACATGATTGAGGCCCCTTTAAGAGTTTTTTTCTTGGCCACTGAACAGGAGCGACAGCAGCGTGGCTGCGCACGGCGCATCCCTCCTGGATCCGTGCGCTGCGCTCCTGCAGGCGCCCGCTGATTGGACAACACATGCCCCCGGTCTACATGTGCTTTGGGAGGGGTGTGTGTGTATGTATACCGTCACCACTGTGATCAACCAAAATATCATGATAAAATAAAATAATAATGGTAATAAAAATACTGTTGTTTTTTTTCTTTAAAAAGGTTGCGTTGTGTTCTTTTAATTGGCCGCAGTGTCCTTCATTCATATTAAACACGCACAGCCTATAGGCCTTCTGGCCATGTGTTTGCCCGTATTATTCCGCGGGAACATTTTGTTGCTCTCAATTGTCAACCAGTCGTAATTAGGGCTGGTTTCGCCATACAAAACACTCCACTTCAGTAGCCCACATCTGCTCCTCACAATTAATGCGGTTGCACCGGTGTTTTTGTTTTTCCTTGATTTTCGGTTTCCACATCTTCATATTCTCCTCATATCCAACACTATTATTTATTATTAAATTATGAATTATAGTAGAAGGAAAAATCGAGATGAATTATCTCTTGTTTAACAGTCTAAACTGTAGCACATGTGCGCACGCTGTGCGTAAAAGTTCAAGATGCCAGTCTTTTTTTTTTAACAGGAGTCCCCGTTGGAGGATTATTTGGCTCCTTTTCTTTTAAACGCCACTTTGTTGCGGGATGGTGTCGGGGCACGCGACAGGCGGCGCAGATTTGCGCCTTAAAAGAGGATTTGGGTCTATTAAGGACAAAAGGCGCAGTGCGTCATTAGAGGCTGAGAGATGACGGAGAGATGAGGGCTCCGTCGCTGCGGGCCCCCGCACCCAGGGGAGCCCCTCTCCTCTCCCGGCCTCCTGTGTGCGCGCTCGGCGGCCCGATGAGCTGATGAGCCGGAGATAACGACGAGCCATGAAAAGCCTGTACACGCACAGGCAGCATGTTTCACACCGCTGATAACTATCGATTTCTCAGCTCATATTTGTAAACCACAAAGGATTACACAGTGATGCTCGAAAGGCTGAGGAATTTATCACAGCCATATTAATTACCAGCAGCAAGGCATGTTCACAGGGAGCGGCAAATAAATGAGATTTTCCACAAAAAAATGTTTTAGTGCCTGGTTATTACCATTATAATCGACTGATATCAACTGTAGTTGACTTGTGGGGGTATGATCATTAAAAAAAAAGTCAATTAACAAACCACTTTCATTTGCGTTTTTAGACTCCTGAACGTGACCTCCACATTTATTTAGAGGTGTCCCACCAGTTGACGGGTTAAAGGTGGCTTCCAGACAAACGTGTCAACGCACATGCACACACACACACACACTTGAAAGAAAAGAGGGAATACACGGGTCTACCCACCAGCCCGGCATTTGTATCTCCTAATCGCTTTAATTACATTTTGGCCGAATTAATTAGACATAACAGCCATATACGCAGGAGCGAGCCACCGTGGGCATTTTAATGACCCCCTAATTCAATTAACCGCCTCCGTCAGCTGCACCATTGATTTGTCGGAGGCAGGAGAAGCCGACCAAGTAGAAGAAGGAGAAGAAGAAGAAGAAGAAGAAGGGGGGGGGAAAGCTGCTGAAAGTTGGATTGTGCGGAGCCGCGTTGGCCTGTAATTGCTCAGGACACAGGGATGGGGGGGTGAGGTGGGGGGGAGGAGGAGGGTGAGGAGGGCCGGGCTGAGCTGGTATAAATAGTGAGCTCTCAAATACACAGTCACAGCAGCAGGAGTGATCTCACCTCCTCTCCACCCCTTCTATCTGTCGCTGCCTCCCCTCCTAAAACACACACACACACATCCACACATACACATACACACACACACACACACACACACTTTCACAGCGAGCGGATCCGTGCGTAAAAAGCTGCGCCGAGAGGTCCGAGCCGAGGCTTCACCGTGGATTTCCCCTCGCACCGGGACCGACAGAGCCCAGCATGGAAGAACTGACGGCATTCGTGTCGAAATCTTTCGATCAGAAAACCAAGGAGAGCAGCAAAGAGAGTATCACCTACCGGGAAGTTTTGGAGAGCGGGCTGAGCCGGGCCCGGGAGCTGGGCAGCCCGGACACCGGGGGGCTGCAGGAGCTGCCGGAGGGCGCACACTGCCCGCTGCTGCTCTACAAGGAGCACGGAGAGCCCGACAAGGACAAACTCAAGGACTTTAGTGTTTCCAGAGCCACCGAAGGTAAGCACTTTTGGTAATATCTCCCCTCCTCTCTGCTTTATTCAGCACGGGCAGGAGCGGCAGGCGCTGCGTCGCGGAGAGCGATACAGAGAGGGGAAATAAAACACGCATCAAGTTCAGCTCTGTGCGTCGGACCGGATTTGATTTGATGTGATTCGGGCGCAAATGCGTGCGTAAAAGTCAACGCGTGTCCGCATTTATTTGAGGTGCGTTTTTTTTGCCAGAGTTTGCAGATGATTGTGTGTCTGCACAGAGCAGGAGGCGGGCCCTGCTGATTGTGTTCAGCCACAGTACAAAAAAAAAAAAAAAATCACAGCAGAATATTATCCACACTGTTTCATCCCCTTTAAAATTTTATATAAATACGATTTATTTCTTATTCTGACGCAAAAATAAGTAACTGTAATAATCCATAGGGTGAATTTTAAAGAGGCAGGGAATCTTTAAGACAAACTAAAAAAACCAAACAAAACCCCCCCCCCAAAAAACGCTGTTATCATTTAAATAGCAGAATGTTATTGAAACTTTTTCGTCTCATTTATTAAATGATATTAATAAACGATATTAAACGTTTTTTGCACTTAGATTAAAATGTGTAACAATAATCCCAGAGAATTGCTTGAAAAGTGATACAACCCCTCTCAGCCTATACGATTTATTTTCCTCTACTTGCTGCAGTATTGTGTATTTATTGGGCGAACGCTTCATATGACATTTGCCACTCTTTTAAACTTGAACTGCGGCGCTATTATAGTGTATGAGAGTGCATTGCCACCCCTTTTAAAAACCCTGTCCCAGTGCTGTGTGGATTATGCGGCTGAAAGTCACATTTTGGAGCAGTGACATTCCTCTAAATGGAAGAGGCTGCCAGCAGAAAAAAGGCTCTTAAAATGGACGTGCCTTAAAAAGAAAAGCCTGACATTTATTAACTGTGTAAAAGCTGCAGCCCCACAGCGGAGCAGGCCTCCTCTGGCAGCACTGAGGAAGAGTTTCACACATTTAGACAACAATCCACTTTCATCTTGTCGCAGAAATGCATTGTCCCACATCCCCTGCTTTCTTTCTTTCTTTTTTTGCACTTTTTTTAAACTAAAGCTGCGAGAGGAAGTCTGCGTGTCCCGTGCCTCGCCGTGCAGGGGATTAATTCGATTTTACATAAGATGATATGTAATAATTAAACGCCTTTCAAGTCGCGAAGGGGAAAAAAAAACACACACATACACACGTCAGCGTACTACAAACAGAGGGATGTCAGCAAAACAGGCCTGCTCCTGTTTCTGCACAACTTGTCAAGTTTGTTACTAATAATAACACACCGATGGCACCCAATAGTACAGTAAACACACACACACACACATACACACATAGAGTAGTCTTGCATTCGCGAGGCCTACTCTGGCTGAAACTCTCTCTCACACACACACTCACACACACTCACAGAAACGCACACGCCAATGTAGAATTAAATTGCGCCCCTTCATTCACGGGGTGAAATGACCTCGGTGTGTTTTGCGGAGGGGAGTAATTAGGACGGAATCTTCCCGTTTAGCTAATTTCTGTGCTCTTTAAATCACTCATTAGTCCTGCAGGTAGTGACTGATTTCCTTGCTGACCTGCGCTGACGTTACACGCTGACTTATGGAGCCACAGGGCCTCTCTCTTGCTGTGTGTGTGTGTGCGTGTATGTGTGTGTGTCAGGCCCTATAGGCCCATGGCAGAGCCTAGTATATCACTGGGGACCGTTAATGTACCTGTGTGTGTATAAATAAGAGGAAGAAGTGCTTAAGTGTGTAAAAAAGTCCTTATTTTTGACGCATCTCCTCTCTGCTTTACCTGCTGCGCCCGTGGGTGGCTCGGCTTTAGGGATTTACGAGTGCAAGGAGAAGAAGGAGGACGTGAAGTCCGAGGACGAGGACGCGCAGGGCAAACTGAAGCAGCGCAGGAGTCGCACTAACTTCACCCTGGAGCAGCTCAACGAGCTGGAGCGGCTCTTCGACGAGACTCACTACCCGGACGCCTTCATGCGGGAGGAGCTGAGCCAGAGGCTGGGCCTGTCCGAGGCCAGGGTGCAGGTGGGACCCTCCATCCTTTACCCCCCCCCCTCCCCATATTTATCTCTCTGTGAATATCTGTCTGCCTCCTCTCACCTCCTGGAGGGGTTATTAATGCCCCCCGCCCCCTGCTGAGCGTACACTCCGTCCCCGCTGTCTGCGCGCACATGTCGGAGATGTGTGTTGTTTAGAGGCGGTTTCCCTCCATGATCCACGATTAAAGAGCATGTGTGTCTCATGAAAGAGGCCTGACGGATTCACCTCAGAGTCACAAACAATTCAGCACAGCGCGGGGAAATAATAGTTATCTGCTACCCCCCCCGCCCGCCCCTTTTCTCCAGTCTTTAGTTGTGAGCCTCATGGAGTGTTTCAGTCTTTTTTTTCTTTTTCTCTGTGATATAAAGACACAGCATGCGTCATGGAGGATAATTAAATAAAATGAAAATAAATATATGTCAGGAGAGATAAATGATGCATGGGGAAAGTATCAAATATTTTTGCAATATTCCTCTAGTCTGCAGTGTTTTCAATTTAATTTGATTTCATTTCATTCCGTTGATCGCTCAGGTATTTTAGGAGTGAAATTAATTTTAATTTCGGTGTTTCTGTGTGCATGTGTTTGTGTGCGCGTGCGCGCGTGCCCTGCGTAATGCAATTACCCGGCAGATGAAATAAGAGCAGAGAAAACGTGTCGAGTTTGGCAGAAGGTGGGTCAGTGTGAGTCAGTGATATCAAACCAGAGTAAACTCCTGTAAATCACCCGGGATGGAGCAACCTCCTGAACCTACAGCTGCAGGCCTGCAGAGCCGACAACTGCACACACACACACACACACACACACTCACACACACACACACGCGCGCGCACGCACACACAGAGTCCCAACCAGTGATTAAAATGAATGAAGAGCCTGAATGGCTGCTTGAGGGGACGCACTCTTATGTCAACTCGTACCCCTCCTCATTTTCTTTGTAATATCTGCCACCGGCGGTGATGCAGTGTCCCCATAAAGGCACATTAGAAATAACTCGATTCCGCCTCGGCACAGCCGCTGTTCCGCCCTCTAACCGGATGAATAAGAGCCATTTTAGAGCCTTTAAAAAGAGCAACCCACAACCCAACTGTGTCCGACTCGTTTGTCGGTCCTGGGATGGCGTTGCGAGAGCGTCTAATAAAGTTTGCAGAGGTTGCGGGTGCCATGCCCGCTCTGCACCCTGCTCTGCAGGCTGCAAGGCCGGGGCGCAGACGCAGGCGCAGGCAGCTGTCAATGAACCTAATTGAAAGTTATGAGAGCTCGGTGAGGAGCAGGCAGTAATTCACTTAGGACTAATATCTCTGGGTTTCTGGCGCGCTGCTAAATTAAATGTCATTATTCACTGTCTCTATTAAAAAATCAAACAGGAAATGAGATTAGGGTATTTGTGAAGCGCATCATTGAGTGGCCCTTAATGAAGAAATAACTGTCTGAACCAGTGTAGTTCACTTTGCCTAACATACTGGCTCCTAATTGGAATTGATCCCGGGACCGTCTAATATTAGCCCTGATTTATCTGAGGGGTCTCTGTGTGTGTGCCTCCGTGCAAAAAAATCACCTGGGACCCTCAGCAACACCTCTCAACCCAGCAGTCTCTATAGCGTGGGCCAATACTAATAACAATAACAACAACAATCACAATAATAACAACAACAATACAATAAATAATACTAATAATACTTTATCATTTTAATCTCAGCTTTATTTAAAGTGCCATTTCATAACAACATTATCTCCAGACACAACAGAAAAAAAACACACAAAAAAAATCAGTGTATTTAGAATACATGATTGAGAATAAGTTAAAAACTATTTTTTAGGGCAAACTTTTTGACAACTGCATGGGAGTACATTTTTAAAGTAACGAGATGGAGGAGTAATATTCAACATAACGAGGAGGACACACTCCCAGCACACTGCTTCGAACAGTGTGTAGGGACAGCAGAGTTTTGCAATTGAAAATAAAAATGAAAACTGGCAAAAAATAATTCGCACACGGTCTGTCCAACAAAGGATATTTCTGAGGCAATAATCAGTGGATTGTAATAACAACAGCAATACTTAATTTGTGAAATAAAGCCACATTATATTTATGCCCCTGGAATTTGCATTGAATATATATTTGTATTCCCTGTATTTGCCGGTGTGGGTCCGCGTGAGAGATGGGATTCCTCCGTGTCCTCCTGGCTCATGTCTGCATCGTTAATGGGCTGTTTATCGACTGTTGCAGACCCATCCACACGCTGCTCAAAATGGCTGCACGGCACCTTGACTTATCATCATCATCATCACCATCCTCCTCCTCCTCCTCCACCACCTCCTCCTCTTCCTCGCCCTGCGCCCTCTGTGGTCCGCAGGCAGCCGCTAATTTCGCGTCTGTAAATGATAATCATTGCTAGGGTCGGAGGGGAGGGGAGATAATGTTATTCACTGAGGCAAATTAGCTTGATGATGATTAACAATAGGCCGCAGCCTGCAGCTTTTACACACTGCCTGCACACTACAAGCTGGACAGCTTTTTTTTTTTTTACTTTTTTACTTTTCTTTTTCTTTTTCTTTTTTGGATAAACATATATCTTAACGTGTTTGTGATGTTCTTATAATATTCCTGCGCGGCAGTGGCAGGTTCCTCTGAGCTGAGTTTACAGCCACTTTCGTCTCTTTTATAATCTGCGCCTCTAAGAATTTACTGCGAGGCTAAATGTCACGGTTATACCCAGATTGTGGTTTTGCAGGATTTCCTGTGGCGTGTTATTTTGACCTGCATGAAATTGTTTAACATTTTCCAGATTTATTTATATCCTAGAAATAAATCTTTACTTGTACTCGAAAATAAATCTTTGTTAATATCACAGAAAAAAATAGCCCAACAGTTTCGAAACATATGCTCCTTTTTGGGGTATAATAATATTCTATGATTTTTCTTTGTATTGATTACAGCAAACTGAATACACATTATTAAAACGTGGTATGATGAGACTTTTGTTTTCTTGAATGCTGTGTTTTGATTTATTTTGTCTTGATTTTTCTCACACATCATTTGTTTTTTTTTCCATGGCAGGTCTGGTTTCAGAACAGAAGAGCAAAATGTCGAAAACAAGAAAACCAGATGCACAAAGGTGAATGTCACTTTCTCTAACCTGCTGAATAATCGTACTCATATTTTTCTTTTTTTTGGTGACGTTTTCGTAACGTTTTTTTATCTATCTCTATATATATATATATATATATATATATATATATTTTACAATTTGACACTATTTTTAACTGCATGCCTAAAAACAAAACAGAACGAAAAACAAACCCTGTGACCTGCTCATCTCACATAACAACAACTGTCTGGCTGTCTGACAGACATCTTTCCCTTCTCTCCAGGTGTGATCCTGGGCAGTGGCAGCCACCTGGACGCCTGCAGAGTAGCACCCTATGTCAACATGGGTGCCCTCCGGATGCCCTTCCAACAGGTAGGCCCCCGTCTTCGTGTTCACATTCAGCTTTCATCCAACGCCACCGACATAGGAGGTCTTTGTGCTGTAACAGCTGGAAAACGCTCTGAGGCGTCTGACAAGGGAGCTAAATAGGATCCAGTGCAGAAAGGACATAACAGTGGGTTTCTCAGCATCTTGTAATGCGGGGTGAGGACCCTGAAAGCAGGTCAGAGCGAGCTGGAGTCTGAAGCGTGTTTCTCTCCATGTGTTTGGTCTCTGAAGGCCTTCTATGTTTGTACACTCCCAGGAATCTATAGAGCATGTGCAGCTATTAGATGCAAGTGATGAGAGACTGCATCTGTGTGTGTGTGTGTTTGAGAGCTGAAGAAGGGGAGGGGGGGCAGCTGGGACCCCGGTTGCACCTTTCACCTCCTGGCTGCGTGGACGGGGTCGGACAGGACAGGGAGGTGGAGGAGGAGGAAGAGGGAGAGGTGCCGGACAGACATTTGATCTGCAGCTATCTGCTGCGGCGTCCCGGCCTCTGCGTTGTCTGCTTGACCCTGGCGGAGAAGGAGCGGCCTAATTAAGCCAACAGTGCGGCAGGAGCGAGCACATAAAAGAGATGATGAAAGCGGGGGGAGCGGAGTGGGCTCTGATGGATATTGGCGTTGAGCTGCGCTGGCAGGGGTGTAGGCTGGAGGCCCGCGTTGCCGAGATGGGCTCGCTGTTTGAGGCCGGGGCAGGCAGCCGGCAGCGCGCGCAGGCTGCAGTGCTGCTACGGCCCAGCGTTTCAAAGGAGGGCATGGGAAGTGGTTTGGCTTTGGCTTCAGCCGGGCCCATAATCTTTGTGCCATGTGACCACTTCTCTCTTCCACAGCAGCAGCCAAGGCGTAGAGAAACAAACTGCCAAACTTGTCTTAATACACATAGAATGTGTGTGTGTGTGTGTGGCTAAGGATATAAACAGTTGGGGAATATGTGAAACCGATACATGTGTAGAATACACAACACTGTCACAGTTGAAACAGATGCTGATCTGAACGCAGTCACACTGTTGAAATGAATGGATTAGTTGACAGGATTGATCTGTTTCACATGTTTATTAACTCTGCACAAAATGGCGTCTTGACCCCCTGGGTTATTGTCTGGTGCTATTGACTGTTTCCAGTAAGAGTTTATTGTTGTCGCCACAGTAGTGAAGTGAGATATAGGGAATGATTGAGAAAATACACAGAGGCAAATAGTGATCAAGAGCATCTTATTCATACTGTTTTAGACATACATTTTAGAGTTGAGATTTTAGGGCATTTATTTTGTTGTCCGTCGTAGGAATACATTTTAAAAGTAGCCCTCCCAACTCTGGGCATCAACCAGCACACACTCTAACACTCGTGCACAAACGTCCACCACCTGTTTTCCCGTGGAGCGCCCGTTGTGTCCTCCAGAGTCAGGTGTCCAGAAGTTTCATTTGCTTTTCAATCACCGCCCTTCTCTTTGAATTGCACGTAATTGCGCGGTGCATGTGGGAGCCATCAGCCCCCATCTGCACCGTGTTACCTGCCGGCCACTGGATGAGATATGAGGAGGCGCTAGTTGTTTGCAGGGGGATTTGTTTGGATGCCATCGCAGCTGTAAATTTGAGGTTGGAAATCATTTTCCCTTTCATTGACTTCAACATAAGTCATTTTGGGTATTTTTTTTTTCAGGACGGAGAGTGAGGAAAAAATATTTAGCGGGGTTAAAACTTTGACTTTAAATCGTTTTATTTTGGTTGGAGAAGAGAGCATGAAATACTTAAGTTTTCCTACTCCTTCCTGTGGAGTTTGAAACACATGAGAAATGGCAACAGGCTCAGCTCTCTGCCTCTGAAGTGAGCGGATGCTTAATTTTCACCTACTTCTTATAAAATAATTGCCAAGAATGTGAAAACTGATATTCTATGCTCCTTATGGTTTCTTTTTTTCCCTTGACTCAGGAATATGTCTGGATAAATATTTATAACTCCAAATATGTGAATATCTTTTTAGTGCAAAATTGTTTATTTATGCAATTGAATACATAATCAGGATAACAAGACTGCATATTTCCAAGGGTATAACCGAGTCCTCAGTCTGAATTAAACAAATCTGTTCTGGGTCCTAGAAAGACTTTGATTCTAGACGATTAAATTGGATGTGGTGTCTGAGAGCGATGTATGATTCATTAACTTTTAGAATAGCTGACATGAAAAAAGGGCTAAAGTGCAGAGCGCAGCCCTTAACTATTTTCTTAGAAAACACACTGTAAGCAACAGCTCTGAGGGGGCAACATTTGAGGGGGAATTTAATAGTGTCAGACTGTGAAACCTAAATCCTCACCCCTCTTCACACACACCCCCACACACACCCCCCCCCCCCACACACACACACACACACACACACACACAGACACACACACACACAGACACACACACACACACACACACCCCCACACACACACACACACACACACACACACACACACACAGACACACACACACACAGACACACACACACACACACACACACACACACACACACACACACACACACACACACACAGCCCAAGGCCCAGTGCTCACTCTGTGTTTTGCCTTTCTGCAGGTCCAAGCCCAGCTCCAGTTGGATGGAGTCACCCATTCCCACCCCCACCTGCACCCTCACCTGGCCGCCCACGCCCCCTACCTGATGTTCCCACCCCCTCCCTTCGGACTTCCAATCGCTTCATTGGCCGACTCGGCCTCCGCGGCAGCAGCGGTGGCGGCGGCCGCCAAAAGCAACAGCAAGAACTCGAGCATCGCCGACCTGCGACTCAAGGCAAGAAAACACGCCGAGGCTCTGGGACTCTGACCCCACCGGGCTGCCCCTCCGCTCGCCTGATGCCCATAATCGCCTCTCACACAAGACTGGGCCTGTGAACAGGGCCGTGACACTCACAGCTAAAAAAACTAAACTAAACAAAAACACTGAGTGAGAGCGAGACAGAGGAACACATGCAGAGAGGGGGAGCAAGAGAGAGAGTGTGTGTGAGAGAGAGGGGGGAAAACAGTGGAGGAAGAAAATAAAAAGAAAAAAAAATCCAAGGAGGGAGCGAGAAAATTGTCTCAAAGCCAGCTGCCAAAACAAACCACTTGTAGAGAACGGTAATTAAATACCAATGAAATCACCTTTTACTTTTCGCCCCAACAGGCAGGACTTCTGCGGGGCCAGTGGCTCAGTCCACTCCAGGCACAGATCACATCCCAAGGACCGTACAAACACATGTGGATGTCTGTCTGAGGGCCGGGCCGGGGGCCAGGGGCCAGGGGCCCGTCAGGCCCGAAGACGTTAGAGCGAGCAAAGCGAACTGGCTGCTGCCGCCACGTTGACAGTTCAGAGAGCGGGGCGAGCGATGAGAGGGGGAGGGGTGGGGGTGGGGGGGTAGGAGGGCGGGGGAAGGAACCCAAACTGCATTGGAACGGCTCTCACCTTTGACCCCTGACCCCCACAACCCCCCTCGCAGGCCCCCCCATACACACACACGTCACGCCCCCGCCCACACCTCACCAGAAAAACGCAGAAAAAGCAGTATTAAAAAAAGGCCATATTTGTCTCCAACCACTGTGTTCCCTGCTGCTGCCAAGTGCATGAGCTCTACCGGAGGAGCGCTCTGGGACTGGCCTCCGTCCATACCTGACATTAAACGCTCCACAACTGTTTTTAACACTGCCATAATACACGCCCAGCGACTCTACCCCCTCTGCTCCTCCTCCCCCAAAAAACACACACCTACAAAAAGGTCACGGTCCGATATCTGTCTTCTTCTTCTTCTCCTTCTTCTTCTTCTTCTGGACTCGTGCTGTAACAAAGCAGCAGCTGGTTTTCCTCCCGGCTGCAGAGGGGAGAGCCGTTGCTCTCCACGTCGGCCACACTCGTTTTGCATCGCTCCTCACGGCGTGCTCTCTCTTTTATTTCCGTCTGTTTGTTGTGTTGTATCCGGGGGTAAAGAAGTGAAGATAGCCTTTGCACTTCAGGTCTTGTATGTGGGTGTTTACAAATGGCACTACAAGCAGATACTACTTTACTAATTACAGGGGGAGGGAAGGAGAGGGGAGGGGAGGGGAGGGGTGGGGGCGGGTGTGTGGGGGGGTATTTGATATTGTCATGTGATCAGCGAAAAGGACATGATCTTGGACAAAGGGTATCCACGCGTTTTTTCTTCTCTCTTTTTTTAATAATTCTGAAAATAAGAAGAAAGCATCAGTCAAACTGAAATGCAATGGTGTGCAGTTTTAAGTGCAATACTGTAAATAGCAAAAAAGTAAAAACAGCTAGCAGTTAACCCTCGACGATACAGAGACCCAATGATTCTTCTCTTGTTTTTTCATGCACTGTTGGAGTGTTGAATTTCTTTGCCAAACACGCCAGTTTTTCTACAGCAGTGTACTTTTCTGTTGATTGAGTTTGAGGACAGTCACTCATTGCCAGGTGCCATACCCCATGTTCCCTCCCATGTATCCAAGCGGTGTTGTATACATCAGGTACCGTTTTCACTTTGTTGAGGAAAACATGAGCACACTTTTGGACTCTGCAGAAATTTAAGGGTCGGGTTCGAAATGAGTCAAAAGATGAAAGAAACATCTCTTCGCTACTCTACTAATATTAGAGAAATTTTTTTGGATATCGTGAAAAAGAAATCACCGGATCAGCGTTGTAATCCAAATCGAGCAGTTGTTTACAATATGATTAGCTTAATTCTGCATGTTGTATGTGACATTTCATCCTTCATTTCCAAAGAATTCAGACTGTATTTTACAAATTGTTCCCGGGCTAAACAGGAGATTTTTTTCTGGAAGATGATTTTGATTTAAACACTGCTGTCAGAGCTGCGCTAAACATGTAGATCTGCCTGAAGGTCTACGTACCTCTCACAGTCTCCAAAAACTCTGTTAACAGACCTCCATTTAGAATCGTTTATCTATGTCTCCATTTTAAATTAATCATATTGGTGTTTTATTTATTATTTTGTCTGAAAGTTTATGAAAGATGAAATAGCTGAACTACAAGTGTACATTTTTACATGGCTTTGCATTTATTTTTGTATGTTTTTTTAAGTGTTTGAATTTGAATTAGGAGGTGTGGCTGTAGTGCATTGTTTGCCTAAAAAAGAAAAAAAATGTAGCGTGTCCGAGTTTACAAACATTTCAGGGATGGTTTGAACTGAACAATACTCCATGGAATTTGTTGTACCCATTAAAATGATTATCATTTCATATGCAAGCATGCCTAAACATGGATCATCGTACGGTTTGTTTTTTTCCCCTTTTGATTCACAAAATATGAATGTACATCTTGTACAAGTAAACTATCAATAAAGTTATAAATATTTGTACTCGAGTTTTAAACTGCTTTTACGGCTTGCTAAGATCAACGTGGGGTATAACGCACAAAGGCATGCAGATGGTACTGTTGTAAATAGAGCGAACCCAGTTTCAGACCCTCTGCCTCAACCTGTGGATCA
Organism: Karalla daura; assembly: GCA_029224185.1. Taxonomy (NCBI): domain Eukaryota; kingdom Metazoa; phylum Chordata; class Actinopteri; order Chaetodontiformes; family Leiognathidae; genus Karalla; species Karalla daura. The sequence continues at coordinate 18,548,986 of CM055202.1, read as the reverse complement.
ATACCAATATCAATCTCTGCTCCATGTTCAGCTCTGTGTTAGGGCCAGCACGTCAAACTGAGCTGCTATAAAATCCAGATGCAGGCCGATCCCGGACCCCCCTGCGTGGCGTGTCTCTCTGCCTGTGTTCATCAGAATGACACAGATAGGATTGGTATGGAAAGTGGAGCTGTAATGTCGTCAAATCGGAGCAAGATGGCTGTAACCAGAGCGGGAGGCCTATAAGTGTAGAGGGGGGAAAATAGAAGGCGAGCAGGAGATTTGAGGGATACTGTATATGTGACATGTAATCTTCTTTGAGCTGGCTGCTCAGAGAGGATCTTTTCTCCTTGGTTAAACAGCAATGATTAACTCTGAGCGGATGACATGTGAAGGTCAAGAGTTAGCGTCTACATCTGAAGTCAGGCCGCCACACACACATCCACACATGTATGAGCAAACACACACACGCGCACACACACACACACACACACACACATGCTCCCTCCACTTGCTCTTCCCACACATACTAAATTTTGCACATCTAAAATGGTCGGCCTCTCTTTCTTTTCTTTTTTTTTTTTAAAAAGCATATTAGCCTTCACTGGCAGCTTAATTCCAGATGTGTGTACACAAAGTAATTACACCATGCGGCATAGTGGCCTATTGTCCGAACCCCATGCAGGAATTAGCCCCAAATGGCGTCCTGCTGAGTGCAGCACCCCCTAGCAGGTCGCCGCGCCTTTAATTTGTACCTCTTCGCTCATACATCAAGATTCAGTGATATAGTCGCAGACTGATGGCTCCGTATTTACTCAGTGACCCCTCCGGCGGGGACCTGCTGGGCCTGCTCTGGAAATAACAGCATCCTTTTATGTGTGCTAATAATTAGCATGGCACACACGGCCATCCATCAACCAGCAATGAGCCATGGCTGCTTTGTCAACATGTTCAAGCACATAACTCTGTTTATGTTGGCTGCGACTAACAAACACACAATAATATATTAATAGTTCAGAAGAGAGAGAGAGTGTGTGTGTGTGTGTAGTGAACGGATATTGCATCTGGTTTTACTGCTAATGAGCTTTTGATATTTCTCATTCTCGTTTGTTGGGTTTTGAAGGGAATCGGAACACATTGTCCTGACTTGTAGCATTTTTCCCATTTCACGCTAAATAATAACGTTAAGCTTTGGAGAGAGAGCGGCGTGTCTAATTTTTGCCTCTTGGCGTATCGTATTACAATCACGTTGCGGAGGTTGTTCGCCTCCAGATCTCCACAAGCTCGGACTGCACAACATGCGAGTCCCAGAGGTCTGAGCCGCGGTGCTACATCGCGCTAGCCCATCAGAGGTCAAGTGCTCAGGGGTCACGTGGAAATAGTTTTTATCACATTTCATTCTCATAATCCTCTTTGAAATGTCACACACAACTATGATCAGACGGAATGTGAGCTGTCGTAGCCTCGACCTAAAGCCAGCCGCGGTGTGAAAAGGCAGCGCCGCTCCGAGAAGACGGTGCACATGCAGGGACCCGTTCAGCGCCGAGACGTGAAGTTGGAGCTTTTGTCATTCTATATCACAATAACTCCAGGGGCTACTTGCAGTGACTTTGAAAAGAGGCGTTTATTTGGTTTAGCTGAGAGTTTTTTGGTGAGCCAACTCTGTGGTTCTTAAATCCCGAGTAAATCCTGTTCCGGCAGTTTCAGTCGTAGCTTGAAGTGAAGCCACCCAGAGAAACCTCAGCTGAAAACAATCGAGCTGAAGTGCTGAAGTCACTACGGTCGGCCGGGGATCAAAGGGCGCCTTTCATCCGAGTTTGTTTGGGCTAGACTTGGGTTTGCTTTGTTGGCTAATGCTCATAAATGTATCTGGAGTCATCAACAGTGCAAAACTATATTAAAACTAACATTTTAAGTCTGGGTCAACACTTTGTCTTTTTTTGCAGTGGAGGTGGAAATTGTCAAGAATTCAAACTCAGAAAAGTGAGGAAAGGAGGAGGAAAAAAAACGCAGGGCATTAAGTTCACATTCCGTTCAGCCGTTTATGTTACACTCATTAGTCGTTTATTTTCAAATCAAGCATTCGGCTTGTGTTCTTGTAATCCAAGTAAGTTATCTAATAAAAACACCATATTTTCTGTTCTATTACAGTGTAATATCCCATCAATTTGGGCTCATTATGAAATGTATCAGCTCCATCTATAAATAAAGAGACTTAAAACACTGTCTGAAAATAAATGATAAAAAATAAGAATAATTTAGGTTTAATCTTGACTTCTTTCTGTCTTTTTGAAAAGCTCAATCTCACTAATTTAAACATTATGATTTATTCTGCTCTGAAATAACTGTAGTAAGTTAAACGACAGATGGAGTATGAGATATGGAATATGTGCCTGGTGGTTGTTCTCAAGCATTTTCAAGTTAAATGTTTTGGTTTGTGCTCAAATTTTCTGGTTAAAGTGGCTTTCACTCCAGCCCAGTGTCATTGCAGCTCCATCCAGTGGGCTCCCAGCATTTCAGACTAGGGCATTTCATCCCCCCCCCCCCCCCCCCCTCCCCCCTCTCTTTTTCAGTCTTTCTCTCTCTCTCAGGAGTCTGGAACAGCAGTCCAAGTTTTCCTTTTCTCTCATTCCAGTTTCATAGAAACAAGCCGAGCTCACACAAATAAAGGATCGAATGGATTCATTTTATTTTATCCTTCTCTCTGATTACTCTAACTTAATAAACTTTTTCTAATATTTGCAGACAGCATCTTGACAGGACACCGCGGGAAAAGCAGATAAGCAATGTTGGCTGGTTTCCATGTTGCTGATTCAGTTTCAGGCCCTGGGCACCTGCCTGCTGCCTGCTGCCACACTGCCACAGCCTGCTGGGACACTGGAAGGGAACCGAGACGTTGCTAATTCATGACCACTAGTAACATACACTTCCTTAAACATTACTACATTGCCACAGTAAAATACATGCAATTTGGCAAAAATCAATCCATAGAAACATAGAAACATATCAGAGGTACACATTGACCTTTACTACATCCTTTTGAGGCACAGAAATGTGTAACTCGCTCTATCCAATTATGGCTTATAAATGGGGTTGGGGTCAGTGTTGATAGGATTACTTTAAATATACATTTTACTATGGATGACATTCAGAATACATTCCCTCAATTATTATTTTTAATATATATATAAAAAAGCAACATATTCTCAGGACTTTGGGTTACTCCAAAATCATTGCACAATTATTCTGTTTATGTCACTTCACTACCATCTACAACAAACTTCATTATATGCATGTATGTATGTATGTATGTATGTATGTATGTATGTATGTATGTATGTATGTATGTATGTATGTATATATATATGTGTGTGTGTGCGTATGTATATACACACACACATATATTTATATGAATTTAAATAAATACATATATAACTTTATACATTGTACATTGTTATTTACACTGAGTTGACTGTAATGCAAGGATTCAGTTTACATCTCATTTGCACCAATTTTAACCGATCACAGGAGACAAACGCATCCACTGCAATCTGCAAATAAAACAAAATAAAAACATTATTAAACATACACTACAAGTTCAAGCCAAATTAGTTAGTATAATCATAGTTTATAAATCAGTAAAATGTAATAACAATGATAATGGCTAATGCTGACTGGACAGATTGTACAAGGATTTAGAAAAGGGTCCAGAGCTGGACCCTGGTAAATAATGCACTCTGTCTCCTGTGAATTTACACTGACTTGAGGCATTACTTTCGACTACTTTCTTGCCCCATGGCATTATGGGTAACACATGTTTCAGATTGTGACACCGACATAATTAACATGCAGCAATTACAAGGTTAAATCTTATATCCCAGCAAACACTGCTGGTAAGTATTCTTGTCTGGCATCATCATTACTTTGCTAAACAGATGCAAAATATAATACACATATAATATAACGTACATACTGTATACAATATACATATAATATACATGGAACAGATCCAATGATTATTGCGGGGAAGTAGACACATAGTCATAGTTACTCTCAATCAGTGATCGTTTGTGTGAAGAATGCAAATTAAAGCCGGTTTTGATGAGCGAGGTTACAAGTGAAACGAAAATAAGGTTTGTTGTGGGAGTCAATGGGCCAGCTTTAGAGTTGATGACACGAAGCGTCAGAGTCTTGGCTCTTATTCTCACTGACAGTTGTTCTTGTTCAGAAACAGCCTTTGAACTGCCCACAGTCACCGACAACATATGAACTTTATTGTCAAGTGACTTCTTTCAATATGAAACTGCCTCATTTCGAAGAAAAAAAACATTCCTGATAAATGATGCATCATTGTTTTTTGTTGTGCTTTTTTTTTAACTCAGAGGATATTGTACAAATAAACATTCAGCGGCAGTTTAAAACCATAATTCATTTTGAAATGTCCTCCATTGAAGTGCTGAGTAACAAACACTTCACTTAGAGCTGTTTTCAAAACTATGTGCCTTTTTTTAAAATGTCAAACCTCTTTACTGGAGCCTCGTTCAAAGCTTCTCTTAATTACACAGCTTCAAAACAGTATTTTAGACAACAAATTCACCCTGAGAAAATAATCATTGCATATTAATGTGATCAATAATCCCGACCAAGCAGCATTTCCATTTCCAGCCGGGCTGCCTGTTTATCTGAGCCGAGCTTCCCTGCAGACAGCCCCCTCTCCTCGGCTGCACCGACAACCGAGTCGATACCGTCTGGCTCGTGTGCACAGACACTTAAGGTTTTTGTTCATGTTTACAGAAATAATAATCATAACGGGAAAACAAACATGATTAAGTCGAGAACAGTAAACGTTTTGAGAAGCAACCAGACCTTCGGAGTGAATTCCGAGACTATTAGCTTGAGTTAGCTCGGATTGCCAGACAGTCCCATATTTGCATTCCTCATCTCAATGCATGTCTGTCCACGCTGATGTTTTAATTGTGTTTGTCACAGCGATGGCATTAGGAAGATTGGTAAAGTTAGCCACTGAACATTACGCTGCTAGGAGAAAACCAGAAGAAGAAAAAAAGTCTCCTAAGTAAATGTATCATGTAGCCTTTCTTGTGGAAAACTGGATAGATTTGTCTAACACTTGGCCAAACTGTTGTTGACTCAATGACAGCGCAGAATAACTCTCCACAACTCTACTTTATTTATTTATTTTTACCATATTATCTCACTATGGCCCCAGACGTGGTTCGCGCTCATCTGGAGTGCGGCAGAACAAAGGTCACCGAAATGATCAGGCTCTGAGATCGCTCCGGAGATTTTTTTTTCTTTTTTTTTTTTTCCCGATGTGGTTCCCCAGCACATCTGTTTGACAGAGAATTAGCTGTGAGACATTTCCCCAGCCGGGGAAAGAGACTTCACACCTTGTTTGAAGAGTCCACTGCTGACAGAGAGGCCATCTTAGGCTGCCTGTGTGAGACCACTCTGTGCTCTCTAACACCATTCACACTTTGATTCTAATCTGTTTTTCTCCACCATTTTGGCCACACTTGCTCGCCTGCTGAGCGTTATGATACTTCAGTGTGTCGAAGTATCATAATGCTCACCACTTGCCAAAACCATGTCTGGGAATACTCCTGCCAATGATGATGTTGTTTTAAACATCAGGATGTTGTTTCTGGAACTTTTTGATGTTTGAAAAGGATTACTGTTCCTTTGATTGTGATATTATACACTTCACTTTGCATAATGAAAGTCTGGAGATACACAGCAATCATCTAATCTCATGCAAACCTGTCTCCTCAAACTGATGTGTATTTACAACTCATTTGCAACTCTCAGCATATCTGGCAGTTTGCAGATTGTCGACACTGAACGCATCAGTGGAAGGCTCACTGATGCATTTCAGAAAATGGGATCTAGTGATATAATGTCTGATGAGCTGTAGCTTTCATAAACATACATATTTAGATCAACTGTATTTGCCGTACTTGGAACTTCATTTTGGGAAGGGTGGCTAAGACTGAGATCATAACAACAACAACAAAAAAAAAAACTGGATTTTTTTCTCGACCCTCAACCAAAGCATAGCACTGCAGTGAATAGACAATAGATGCTCTAAATTGCTGCAAGGTGCGAATGTGAACAATGTACAGAGTGGGTGAGATGATGGACAGTAAAGTCCTTTCTTTTTTCAATTCTTTTTCAATTCTGTGAGGGGATGGTGAGGTTCAGTTCACAACAAAAACAAAAGCCAGAATTTTTCTTCAAATCTTAACCAAAGTATTTTTGTTGCCTTCATCTAAACCACATGAAAGAGTTAAACTGCAAACCCCCTGCTCCGGGGTCAAAGTCCTGCGCTTTGTGTGCCAATCATCCACCCAGACGAGCTGTAACACTGATTAACATAATTAGGAAAACAAATTAGTAGATAATAACAATGATTTTTAGGAGACGGGGTCCTCTCATCTTGTCTCATGCCACAAGCGTCCCACAATGCATCTCATCTCAGGCAACAAATGAGGAGTCAGCCCTGCGCTGCGGTGTGTCCTCGGCAGGCGGCTGGGAGGAGGTTTCAGGGGAAGCAGCCTCACCGATTCAGATGATCAGATGGAGGCTGAATGTTAATGAAACAGCAAACAGCCCGCTGCTGACAAAAAAATTGTGCTGCGTAGCATGCCTGAGCGTCTCTGTACTCCTGGCCACCACTGCAAGTAATGCAATTATCTGTCATTTTCAGCGTGAGGGTCAAATGCATTTAGATGTTAATGAAAACAAGTTCCTGTTTTGGAATCTCGCTAATGAATGCAAAAAAACCCCAAAACAAAACAAAACAAATTCTGTGAAAAAAAAACCAAAACAAAAAACTCAAACATTTTGACTGTGATCAAAATGCGATGGCAGGGAGCGTGTTGGGAAAACTAACAGGAAACTTCGGCCGTGGGATACTAAAGAGGAGTAGGCAGCCTCGTGTGTAGCCCTACTGGTAGGGTCCGTCTAAAACCAAGATGAAACAAATTTCACCTTTATTTTCCTTTTGTGGTGGAGATGTTTAGCTTGAGTCATTTAGCATGAATCTTACGCCGCATAGCTGCAGAGAGATCTGAGTCTGGATGAACTGATTAAGCTGTTGAGTCACCGCTCTAAACCTGGACTTTCCAAGGGCCAAGAGGTCAGACTTGACTAAGTGAACTCAGATTTCTGTCCTAGGGGTATATTTCAGTTGTAGAAAATTTACATAAAATAGTCAGCAGCTCTTGATGTGAAGCCGTGAACAGCTTTTCCAGCTGTTGTGGATGCGATACAGAGGAACAGACTTTAGAAAGATTCATGTCAACAGTGTATCATGTCAAAGATTATTTATGGGGATTTTGCACAAAAACTGTTTAGGTGGAGGGCTAAGTTTTACTGAAACAGCAGTGGGAGAAATATTTACACCATTTAGCTCAATAATTTGTGCTGTCACATCACAGCTGGACACAACTCGTGACCTTTCTCTTTGGCCGGTTGGTTTTGTTTTTCCTGTGCCGCTCCTCGTGTTTGGGTTCATTGCAGAGAACACATTTCAGTCAAGTTGTACAGAGCATGATTGTGTGTGACAGCATGGAAATCTCCCCTTTTTTTTTTGCTCAAAGGGTTGTTGTGCAAGTTTAAAACTGGTCAAAATGCTCAGGATCTAAAATTGGAAATGGTGGAGTTGGCCTCATCTGGCAGCTGTGAAACAGGCTGCAATGGCTGCAATGCAATCCTTGGGGGCAACCGTGCCTGTCAAAGTGTGTCCACTTAAAAAGCTTGCTTTTGCCGATGACAGGCTCAGACTGTTATTCTAAGTGTCTGGCAACATTATGTAAAGGATCCCAGAGAGAAGGCGCTCTACAGCTTCCTTGACTCACTGACTCCTCTGGCAAAAACTGTGATTTCACCTTCACTGAAAGCTGCTGCTCTACAGACACCACAGTATCACGCCAAAAGATGGAGTAAAAGTTTTAGTATTATTACTGTGATTACTGTTGCATTTCTTTTTAAAACACAGTGGCCTTTTAAAGTCGGGCATCCACTCTTGATGATTGATTTAAAACAATTTGGTTTCAAGGTAAAACCATAAATACTTTCTGTACAACATCCTAAATATGACCATGGGTTTGACAAAAAGTTGACTGTCTTTGGATGTGAATGTCACAATTGATAGCCACAAGGTAGTATTATGGTAAATTTTCCAAGCTACCTGTGCAATGAAGACAGGGGGGCAAATGTACCACTTTGTTCAACACATGTTTCTTGCATGGCTCCTTACTTTCTAGTATCTCTATGTTTAAAATGGCTGATATAGAAATGCAGAAAACAACATATAGAATTCAAAACTCCAAAGCAGCTAATAACTCAAAGGTCAAATGGACTCAGCATAGCAATAAAAATCATAGTATAATTCAGATGAAGTACAAATGCCCCAACAATTTACTTAATAACGGTACTCACAGCAAACTGGTTCCATTTCCACCAGAAAAGACAAATTGATATGCTCCTTTGAAGTACAAATTTTTTGGCTGATTCGTGAGCCAGTGATATTTAGTTGAGAACGCTCCATGCGGAGGCATTATGGCAAAAGAGCGTCACTTGCTTTTCACGTCCTTTTATCTAAATGTTTTAAAATCACATTGCTTTGGCAGGAAGAAAAAAAAATGTAATAACTTCTTTTCTTATTTCCCTTTATTGTCATGCAGTGCCTAAACTAGTGACTAGCCTGGAAAGAAACACGTTGTCCAATGGCAACAGAGACATTGTAAGACATTATAAATTTGGGACAAAAAAAACCCCGTGCTCAAAACCACTGTGCTCATGTCACTTCAAGAGAAATTCATCACGATCTGCAACAAAATGAGAACAAGTAATGCAACTAGTACAATAAGCCAACACAATGTGTAGCAGATTAATCAGGCCTGGCCCAGGGCATACTCTGGAAAAATGATCTCATTTGACCAGACTCGTTGGGGCTCCTCTCTAATTATACCACAACGCTATGATTCCTCATCTGTTGTTGGGCTCATTAGAAAAACAAAAAACAGCAACTTTGCCATCAAACTCCAAACCAGTGAAAGTGCCGCGACTGGACAGCTTCCTCAGTGTTGTATCGGCGACCAATTCATCTTTTTTAATTTATGAATTATGCATATTCTGTCCGTTAATAGAAAGCAGATGGATAGCAGAATTAACATGGAGCAGTTGCACTCAGATAATGATTTTATGCAAATGCTGATGCATTGAGATCCGCATATTTACAAATCTGACAGTGTGATAGTCATCGTTTACAGTGATCTTAACTAGAAGAACAAAATGTTTGATCCGTGAGACGATCTTTGCCTTTCCATGCATGCTGCGGTGATCTTGCATAATGAAAGTTAAATACTAATATGCAGCTTAAAATTAAAAATCGATGCGTTTGCATTTGAGTTCAGCAGCGCTGTGTGTGTGTGTCTCTCACACACTTCCGCGTGACCCGGCGACCTCACGGATGAGTCAGAGCACTTCATCTGAGCGCTGCGGTCTGTTACTTACAGCTGTGCAAATGGCATTATGAAATTAATATGAATATAAATGGGACAAAGCGCATTCAGGAAAACTCGACAATCCTCATGACAGCCCACTGGGGTCAACTCCAACCATGTAAAATACACACACGGTGTCATGTACACACATCTGACCTCCTCACCCTGCCAGGATTTTACTGGCAAAGAGCAATGCCTGCAGGGGGGCACCCAGACTTCCAGCACATACTCTGCACACAATGGCTTACTTATTGCTCCCCCCGCAGGTGAAGTAAAGGGGAATATTTCATACAATAAAGGCAAATGGGTCTATAAATTGCCTGAGGGAAAGATAGCTTTTCCTGATTGCTACTCATCTCATGGTTTCCCAGATGTTTTATGCTCCTCTGACTGGTAATCAATAGCTACACATGCAGCCTCTCAGCCAGCAGTGGTCTTTTATAGTATGCCTAAGGAGTAGTTGTCAGTCAATGGCAGCCTTATAAATAGACCGAGGCTGCATGTGGACAGATGGATGCTTTCCCTGTCAATTGTGCAATGCCACAGTCCAAACAGCGAGCTTCTGTTAAAAAAACAGAAGCTCGCTCCCCTCACCAGAGACTTGTGCATCGTAGACATAGCAGATCCAGCTATGTAGGGCAGCGTCAGTATGAAACTTTGCTTCAGAGACAATGCAGAAAAGCTGATTAAGGTAACACTTTTGTTTGATAAGTTGGAACCACTGGATTTGTTAACATTTTTTTTTAAATTGAGAAAGCAATGCGAGACATTTGCATTGCTTTCTCAGTTTCCATTCATCATTCTCAGTCATTCTCTACACACATTTGCTGATGTCCAAGTTCCCTCCATGCTGGCTAAGTTTGTATGACCCCTGCCCAACTACTCTAAACTCTTTGTAATAACGACTTCCAGTTTTCGCTGTTTACACTACGGCTGTCAATGTATGAGTTCAAACTTCAATACAGAAGTTGAGTTTGTCTACAGGAGGAGGAAACTGTGCTGGCGTGAACACAAGGCGACACCATGGCAAAACAGTCGACTAATGTTAGGGCTGCGATTGTGGCAATAAAAAGTTGGGTAATCTCAGCCAAAACATCTTTTCCTATGCCTAACCAAGTAGTTTCTGTGCCTCAACTTCCACCAAATCCTTACCTCAACATAAAATTGAATTTAAAATGGAACCACAGGTAATATTTCTGTATTTCAGTGGTTATTGTGATGATTGGTTCTGCTAGCACCCCCTTCAAGTGTGTGGTTTTAGCAGATGATAAAGAGGATTAGCTTTGAGGTAGATGCTCCATGAACAGACCTTTGGATGGCTGTTTCTTGAAGCCAAAACAAGACTCCAAATTCAACAATCTAGTAGCATTTCAGATGGTAGGGCTTGCTTTGGTGCAACAGAATAGAGAAGGAGGAGTTTGTAATGTGGGGCCAAAATTGTGTTCTGAATTTGCTGCCTTTCTTATTCTTAATCTGCAGTCTTCTATCTATGCAGTCCAGGCTAGCTAAATGAAGCTATCCAATATAGACAGCAAATGGCGAGGCCGAGACATGATACCTGTCAATCATGTAGACCCAGAAAATAAATAAAAGCAGATTTGATATGCTCAGGGTGCATAAAATTAGCCCATTTAGAGATATTTACTGCTGTTGCTACTTTAGGTTTCCATAAAACTTGTAACAATCTTTTGTATGCTGTTTAGACAATAACTTTCTCATCTTCTCATCTTCATAACGTAGGGAGCGCCGAGCCCCACTAGCCCACTGACACCGGCCGTCAATGCAGCTATGAGAGCAACACATTTCTTGTTTAAACATATATTTTTGTAAAAATAAATCAATTATTTTAATGGTGGGTAGTGGCAGCGGGGGATGTAAATCATCTGTCAGCTTTGAAAACATCATTCTCAAGGTGTTTCCAGCATCTGTATGGACACCTTCGATTTCAGACAGTGCACTAATGATTATCCAGCAGCGAAAGATACATCAGTAAATCCAGCTAGACTCCTGTTTGCTTTGAAGAGAACAGTGTACCTAATTACCCTTATTTACAGGATGCTTCTTAGTAAAGCATCATATTATCGCACTGTGACAGAATCACTTGCCTAATAAATAAGATCATTAGGATTTTCTCTCCTCCGACTACGCCTCATGGATATTACTGTTTTCCGCTGGCACAAAAATACATCTTTGAAGTAAAGGGCAGAGAACCCTATCGTGAGTTATTATGGATGTGTTGGAGGAATTTATAGAGTGTTATTGACGCGTGCAAGCCCGCAGGGATGACACACACGCACACACACACACACACACACACTCACGCACGCACACATTAATGCTCTAACAAAAATGAATGTAGTGCATAATCGCCCTCAGAAAGAACTAAGAGTGTTTTATTTTTGCCTGCCTGAGCGTGATAACCGTCTCCATCTGCACAGCAAATAAACGTCGCAGGTACATAATGTGGGACACGCTGATGAAAAAGAATCGGCCCTGTTAAGTTACTGTTCGGCGCGTCCCTACAGGCACGCTTATGCCATATTGATGAGCAAATTAACAGGGCCTGATTTGACTAGAGAAGCCTCTATTAGCTGGAGCCGTGAAAGATGAATTCAATTGTGATTTGAACAGTGCATCCCACACTGGATGACTTTCAATGGGAGGCAGGAAATTGGCCCACGCTAAATTGAGTTGTGCTTGTTATGATGAATGCTCGGCAGCATTCCAGCTTGGATTGAATTTATCACCGCACCAGTGCTCGTACGGAAACTCGGCAGAGATATATATATAACCGCTTGATAGAAACAAACACCGATCTGATGGTCGGAGCCAATCAGATGCATTCTTGTCCGTAATCCCGCTCTGAATTATTTGACTCAACCTGTTTCATTTGGATACCAAACTTGAAGAACGCCTGTTCCTCTCCGCTGTTATTCTGAGACCCAATTAGATGTACATATCCCACACAGTCCTGCGGTTGGAGGCCAGAGTGCGTCTGTTTGTCCGAAGGGAAGAGGCGTGGGAGAAACACATAGTGGTTTTACCCGCCAACACGCTGCACTGGGCACGGCGCATATCAATACAAGCAGCAACTAATAACGCTGGCTGCAGGTATGTCTCCCAACATCAGAGGGAGACGAGTGCAAAGGTTGTTTCATCTTTTATAGATCCTGTTTGAAACCAGCAATTGCCTCAAAGAAAGACCGAGTGAAGTACCAAAGAGTACGAACCCAAAGCCGCCGATTGTTGTGTGTGTGTGCGTTTGTGTGTGTGTGTGTGTAGATCACATATGTGTGCACTTTGTTTATATCCCCTGCTCCAGCAGTGTAACTGGGCTGTTTGCAACAATCTTGCCTTGTTTTTGAAATTGTTTACGTAGGTCCAGATCCCCACGGCCTGATAAGCAGGGGGCCTGTAGATCTCCCTGCGGAGGTCGCCCTTTCTGGAGCCCCCCCTCCCTCATTTGCGATTGCCCTGTGCGATAGCGCCCAGCAGGCCTGAGAACACAGGCCTAATGTTCTGGATGGATGGTGTCATGAAAGAAGACAATTATCAGGCAGCGAGCGAGGTCTCTCAGGGTTATGGTTTTAGTCAGATCATTTATTTTATGTAGTTTTTGAAGCAGGAGCTTTAAAGTTTAACAGCCGTAGGGTTCCTTGAGCTTTTTTTTTTTTTTTTTTTTTCCTTTCTGGCCCTGGCTGTGTGTATTTGTGTGGGGATATATTGCTGGGAATAGGGCTTTTGATGATCTAATTGGCTATTATTGGATGTTTTCAGGCAATAACATTGTGCTTTTTTTGTTTTGTTTTAAGGTGTAGTAGGAGTGATATTGAATCGACTTCACGCAAGCCTTCTCCATACCCGTCAGCATGTTGGCCGCAGCAGCTGCTTTATAGATACACTAGAGAAATAGAGATGGATAGATAGAGTTAGAGGGACTGAGATATGCTGCCCAGAATTACAACTTTACTTTTGCAAAGAAATTAATCATTGCTTCCTTTTTTCCACGATTCCTGCAGCTTTGCTCTCCCTTCACCAATGTCCAAAAGTGATAAGGAAACTGCTCCAGATGTAAGAAATATTTGAAATATTACACCATGTCAGTGTTTGCACTTTGATGCGTTATATGTTCTGTAAGATGTTGTTCCCGGGGCGTTCATCAAAGAAGGAGCAATCACGACATGGTTATGAAATGTGTGGGATACAACCTTCCCCAAAACACCACAACCATCTGCTCTATGAGGTCAAGATAGAATAACTCATTTCATCAAAATACCTCAATGTAGCCAAAACTCAAACAGCGTAGTTTCACCAATGATACTGCAATCTAAAACAGACATTTAATTGATCGCATAGCTGTGCCAATGACGTTGTAACCACTGAAAGACTGAATACGCAATCAAGTCATGACTGAAAAGATCCAAAATGTATCTCCACCTAAAACCACAAATTCTCCCTTTCACTGTTTCTGTGCAAACAAGCAAGAAAGCAATAACATGGTAATTTATGAGCTGCCTCGTTTGGACTTACGACTTATTCCTCATGTTTCCAGTCCTTATGCTATAAACTAAGCTCATCATGGTCTTTTATATTGTGCCTATTCAGTGCTCTAACACTGCATAAAATCCACTGACTTCACAGTGATATTGAGCTTTTACCAAGAAGAAAAGTAATCACGAAATTGAGTCATAATTCCAGATGACTGGATGGATTTATCCGATGGGGGTCCAGATTGCTCTTTCAACTTAAACTTGATGTCTTCCTTAAATTGGATATGTTTATACTGCGGTCTGGTCAGGACTATCTGTGACCACAGGGAATTTTACAGGTAGTTCTGACACTTATTTAATCCATCCTTCCTTCCATCCATCCATCCATCCATCCATCCATCCATCCATCCATCCATCCATCCATCCATCCATCCATCCATCCATCCATCCATCCATCCATCCATCCATCCATCCAGTTGATATGCTGTGATGAAACATGTTGTATGGAGAACTATCTGAGAAAATAATCCCTTTTCATGTGTAAAATCTCTTATTTTGTAGCGTCAGAAGCCGAGCAGTGCTTTCATAACAAAATGCTGCCTCTGCAGGGTATCTGCGCCTTGTGTGTTTTTCATACGAGGAGAGTGAGCTCGCTCTGAGTGTGTGCTCGTATGCACCTTGTGGCGTGCTTCGGGCCATGAGCCAAACCCCCGGGTGCCGTGCAGGAGCACAAGATGCATGCTGCTGGTTACAGTGCACTAATCGCAGTGGTGCACCGATCAGAATTACATGCTCAAATCAATAGTTATCGATGAGTCGCAGCCCGTGGAAGCGAGCCTAAATGTTTCGCCACATTATTTTCGCTGGGGATTGATAGTTGGATCTTTGCAGAACCACTTGTGTCACATTACAGCAGCTCCGTATGCATGGCCAATAATACTACTTCCTGTGCAATCAGCCTCACTACTTTCCCAGTGAGCGGCCCCACGTCTCCTGCAATTACATCCTCCCTCTGTAATCTGTACTTCCACCCAAATGAGGCCGGCCTGAGTAATTTGCGTGAAGATTCGCCAAATTAAGAAATATAATGGGCGGGAATCCGGTCTGTTCTCCTGGTTATTGAATACAGCGGCGCCAAAAGCGATGCTCGCTTTGTAGCCTATTGTTTCTTGTGGGTAATCACATTCACCAACTCCCAGCCCTGTGAAGCCCTCCCCACTCTCGAATGGAAAACAATGGCGGTCAGGACAATCTGTAATATTAATCTGATTGGGTTAACAGTGTCTCAGGGGCTCCTCCAGCCTGGACCTCTCAACTACCTGTGGCTGCGTTTTAATCTGATTGCACTAATAGCATATTCAAAATCAAGACCTTGCCACCTTCCCCCACTGTTACGCATAACTTCTAATAGAACATCCTGTATTTCACGTGAACGCTCACAAATTTGTAAATAATTACTATCACATGGGGGGAAAAATAATAGGCGGCCCCAATTCAAATTCACTAGCTCGAGGCAGTGTGGTAATCATGGAGGAGAGCGGGACAGCGAGAGTAGGGGCTAAGGGGGTAAGGCGAGAGGGGAAGGTAATCACAATGTGTAACAACCACACAGTCTGACAGTTTGATAAGAAAAAGAGTTCAGAGGGAATAATGAGCAACTTTGTACACAGCACTTATGATTTTATGTGCTGCGTTGTTTGTCAGTAACAACTGCGCGACGGATAAAATGAACTTGGCACGATCCAATGGATCCATTGTTCGTTTCTGGACGGCTCTTTACAAATAGCCGCGCACAATACAGCGGCTACAGGCCCGCGTTTGTGACTTTAAAGCAAACAACACACACATTCCGGGAAGTTAGTGATGGATTGGATGTGTTATCCGCCTGTTAGCACAACAGCCCATTATCAATGTGCCCAGGTTACTGCGCTCGCTGTAAAGCAATAAAGACAGGCTGATTCCAGCCACAGCTGAGTAGGAGTTCAGTGGCTGCCCGCGTCCTATCACTTTCAAATGAGCACCACAAATCACTTCAGCGGGATGCCTGCAACAGTAATGTGGCCATCAGCATATGAAAATATGTATGGGAGACCTTCCAATTTACTGCCAGCAAACAGGAGGAAGAAACCCGCAGTGTGCTGAGTGATTGTTAGATGGCTGGTTGCTCTGTGTACATACAGCTCGCCTATGGATGACACTCTATGTACACGATGAGCGGAACAACATGCAATTGCGCGAATGCCATGTAAACAACATTTTCTTTAAAAAATGCCAGAAAAAAAAAAAAAAGACGGACAGGCATTTGTTGCATTAATAAGCAAATCAGTTTCTCTCTGGGAATAATCACAGCATGACAAGACGACCGGGGGAAAGAAAAGTTGGGCTTGTTTGGTGTCTCATTCGCTTTGTGTACGCGGGTGCATGTCTGTAGAAACATGCTTGACTGCTTGTGATCATGTGTGTTCTTGTCTCTATGTGTGTGTGTGTGTGTGTGTGTGGGCACGCGTGCGTGTACGAGGCACATATTTTGTACAAACCAGTCGTCACGAGGGTGTTTTGTGTGCACTTTGTTCTGCACACTGATCCTGCGCCTGGCAGAAAATAATTACAGCCTGTTTGTGAGCCACGGCGACGGACGAAGGACAACACAGAAAGCAGCTTCATTTTACTGCTTCAGAGGACGTCACATCGCCCAGGAAGGAGAGGGGGAGAGGCGTGACAGAGAGCCAAAGAGAGAGAGAGAGGGAGATGAGACCATTAGACGAGCATACTAATTGCTCCACATCACACCGGACGTCTGTCAAACCACCCACTTCTCACAATAAAATCTCAATGTTGTATGCTTAATGCACACTTCGCACGTGGGCGCGCGGAGGTACGTAATATCACATTAGATATCTTGCCCCAAAAATGGCTGGAATAACGCTGTTTGTCCAGATTAATGGAGAAAAAGAGAGTGAGGGGCTCATTTTTGTGCCGTGAAAAAAAAAGAAAAGAAAAGAAGGTGTAGCATTTCAAGATGAATCAGACAACACAGTGGTGGAGACAATGCTGCCGCTTTTATAAGGATTTATGACACACATACCCACACCCCTAGACAGTGTCGACCCCCCTCTCTATCACTCAACGCGGGGATTTACATATTGTACACTCAGACATGCATACGCACTCATTAGGAGAGGGGGCTCGTGCATGCTATATGCTAGATGATGGTGGATGATACCCACCTTCTTGACAAGAGATCTAAGAGAGATCCCTGTGTAAGAGAAAACAGCGTTGAAGGCTCCTAATATCTTTGATAGCATCGTTATGGTAATGATCAGGCGTAATGCAAAATTCATGAAGTGTACCTAGCATTTGAGGATTGCCAATACTTGTTCGGCTGGCGAGGAGGAGGATACGGAAAACATGTTACAGAAGTCGCGCATGCAGATGTTCTTATGCTTTGCCCTAATTGTTTTTCGACAGTTAAGTGCAGCTAAATGACTTTCATGTGTTGGCAAGTGTACACAGGGAGGGAATTGCTTCTTACCTTTCCTTTCAGCTGCTTGGCAGAGCGCTTTGTTGGAACAAAACATTGCCTTCCTAATTATTCCAACCATTAGACCTATTAATTTGCCCAGTCAAACCACTCAGACAGACACCGTGTAAAAATACCAACAATAGAAATATTGTGATTTCCCAGTGAACATCTAAGCTCAGCCGCAGAGAGTAAAATGCAAATAACAACCGGCTGGGGTCTGCAGCGGAAACCTGGACCATCCTGTCACTTCAAAAAGTCTCTGCATCAACCTGTCCATCATTGACAGTTATGAGTTTGGACTCACTCTCTCTCTCTGATTGTCGATGTGAATACACAAACGTGTGTGTGTTTGTGCACTGGGATGTGTGTATGTGTGTTGATGTGTGTGTGTGTGTGTGTGTGTGTGTGTGTGTGTGTGCCTACGATCTCAGAGGAGTGTCTTTCAAACAAATTTCCATGGAGCACTCATCAGTAGGAGGTCCAGGTCCATTGGAGATGGCATAGTCACTCTGAAATCACAGAGCTAACCAGGACTGTCAGCCAATCAGGATGTTTTTGATTTTTCATGAAATCCGCGCTCAGTTCAGATTAACCTGGACTCCGACACAGACATCAGAATGGAGTGTGATTAGATGGCTGCGGATGTTAACATCTGGGGAACAATTAGCCTGGATGCATGGCCAAGCTGGAGTGAACAGAAGTGACAGTGTTGTCAGGTTTGACAGGCGACTTGAGCTGTTCCAAATTTAGAGCCATTGAAGTTACACGAGGGTTGAAATCGGGTCAAAGACATGCATCATGAAAAAGGGTCACTTTCTTTTGGGAACCACGGTGACCTGATGGTGGCGTGTAAAAGAATAAATGGAGCAAATGTAAATTTAAAATTTGAAGCAGCTCATTCTCCAGAATTTGAAGAAAAATCCCAGAAAATATTCACTTTCAATGATGCAGTCTAGACAAAAGCCTTTACAACAGAAGGTCCAGGTGCTTAAGCAACTATTCAAATAGCAGTTTTTGATAGAGGATGAGGACTTCAGCATGCAACTGCATTTGGCCTGGACTTTCTGGAGCTCACCCTTTAGTTTTAATGGTAGAACTCTGCATTAGATACTAGTAGACCTGCTACGTCCACCATGAACTTCAAAACCAAAGAGAGAAAAAAATTCTCATTCAGTTAAGTGCTGAAGGCTGTCTCACAGATTCTGATACAGAACACGGCATTTTTGATACAAAACAGATAAATAGGCATCATATTTTGATACACAGATGCCGACTTTTTAAACACTATCATATTTTGCAAATCACAAACACAGCTCCACAAATTCAATGAAAATCTTCCTTTTCTGTCCAGATAGAGTTTTTGGAGCTTGTATTTCCTCGCCCCACACAGACAGCCTATCAGCCGTGCAGATGTTAACTGTAGCAACATGTGGACGCGCTATGTGTGTGAGAGTGCCTGTGGTGTGTTTGTGTGACAGCTCAGCCTGATTGAACTCAACAGAAGTTTATTAGGACTTACCAGGAACTCTGGTTCTTTCTGTTATTTTCCGCCTGACCTCTCTCCTTTTCTTCTTCTCTGCAGTATAACCAACAACTGGAGTCACACGGCCTCGGGATGAGCACACGTTTTTCAGCTCAAGTCGAATCAGTTCTCAATTTTTGCCACCCACAACAAATGTGTATCCGTGTGAGTCCACTTCCATCTTTACTATCTATGGCAGACGCGGCTGATTTGCAATGTCCTAAACAACTTCACATGGTTCTGACAGCCATCGCAAAACTACAGCAACATTGCGTGAGTACTAATTTGGCACTGCATGTGTTGACGCCTAGCCGTTAAAGTGTCCCACTGAAAATTATATTGTTACGGCGGAGAAAATAATTCAAAGGCTACTTTTTTGAAGACTGGCTGCCTGCTATCAAAGCAGTTGTCTGGAAATAAAAGGGAAATCATTTCCCTGCAGAAAGTGGACACTAGTGAATTGCCAATGATGAAATGACAAGGATGTCTGTCAATTGGATGTTTGATGCAGGCTCACACCGAATGAGAGGCCGTGAGCTGCGGAAAGCAAACACTCTTTGAAGTGTGTTATTTCATGACATGTTGTATTCATTGGTGGAAATATGGTGGTGAATTAATGAGAGATGAAAAAATGTCAGTACTTCCCTTTAAGCACATCCAAAAACTTGTATGCTAAGAATTAACATATGTGACTCCTACACTCAGCTTCATCCACTCAGTCAGCAGTGTTTGTGTCGGCAGAAGAATAGATTTAAAAGTGCTTTAATCAAGACTTTTCGATTAATAACGGAATAAATGAAATGATGAGGTGCACAGGAGTTGCTTGCAGCTAGGAAGCCACAGATTGCAGATCCCTTCAGCTTTGCAGAACATTTTCTGTTTCCAGCTTCATTATTCATTTCGTGAAACTACTTCTTGGTTCATCTTCACTTCTGTGATTATTGTGGTTCTGGACCAAGCAAGCAATTGCTGTCAGTTGTCAAAAAGTCAAAAAGCTGTCAGAATCCCACGAAAAACCTGCTGAAAATAGCAAAGCCCTCAGAGCCCAAACCACACGTAAATGGAGGACTTGTGGCAAGAAACATGACTTCAGTTTAATGCTATCATTGCTCCACATCTGCTGGGCTCCCTGTCTCCTTAAAATTATGTTTATACGCGACTAATTTACAACAGAAATAATATTTTGAACCATGAAGTGACCAGATTGAATTAACAAGTGAAGAAACTCTTAAATGGTCGTCATGCAGATAAGAATGTATTTGTAAAGCATTTAACGTCCCTCAAATCATACATCACATTATCAGCTAGGAGAGACCGTGGGGAGCCATTAAAATTGTAATTTAGGAACGTATAATTAAACATATAATACATGGTCAATAAAATATAGCAGTTTCTTGGAGACTGGCTTGCTGGATACAACTAAAAAGTTGACGATGTGTCAAACTGAATCAGCAAACCTACTATCTTACTTGTGGAACGGCGATTGCTTATGTTTTCCTAAAATTAATCATCGCACATCACGAGGCTTCGGTGAACTTCTTGTCTTGCTGCGAGATAAAGTAGCAAAAGCTCATTAAGGCACTAAACAGCCCTTGGGGCAGGAAAAGAATTAATGCTAGCTCGCCAGCCCATGGCAAAAGCAAAGTTCAGAGCAAAACAGTTCAAAATGAGCAGAATTTAAAGCAGCACAGACGAAATGCACTTTTCCGTTTCTTGTCAGAGTTTAAATGGGTGATTATTAACACCACACTAGGGTGTGGCCTGTAAATAAATTAGCTGCAAACCGGTGAACCTGTCCCCTGGTCCAAATAGTATATAGCTACTTCCATCTCCATAGATCACGAATTATGCCTTACCTTTAATTTGTTTGAATCATACAAGACAGCATACACAGCTCACATTCATCCATTCACACCCATTCATAAACTGGGCCACAGTCGCTCCATGTTACATGTGAAAAAGGTTTAGATGATGTTAAAGCTTATTTCCTATAATGTCTTCCTCCTGCTTCGCTGCGCACAGCAAACCATGGGACCATTGTCTAAGCTCGCCTCCAGATTTCAGTTGTGTTGTTGAACGAAGTGACGTTGTCCTTCTTTACAAGGCTGGTTCTCACCATGGCAGCCAAACCCCCCCCTCCCCAAACCCCCCCCCGCCCCCCCCACCTACCCCCATTTTCCACCCTGCCCTCCCCTGCTCTGTATCAGTTTGACCTGCCGGGGTCTGCTCCCACACCTGTACACCATTTTACCCTCACGGTTCCCACTCTGGAAACACGTTGACTGACAGCTGCACTTCAAAGATCTGCTCGCTGTCTCTGCTTTCATCTGTTCTGGGAGTCGTACGGCGGCGGAGAGAGAGGGAGCAAACGAGCGAGCGAGAGAATGACTCTCAGGCAGCCGGGTGTGTTGTGGGGCCAATTTGGATGATTGGCCTTGAAATGCAAGCTGAAACGGGCTTCCCTGTGTTCCTTTAAAGTGACCCGTGCCCGGCAGTGTAATGTAAAATTATCCCCGCTGTGTTTGTGTTGTGTCAGATGTGGTGACTGGCAGAAACTGTTAGTAATTGTCTAAGTACTCCGGTTTGTCAAAGCTGTCCGTCACTCATCCCAGCCCCCTCTTCCTTAGTTCTGCTTCTTCGGCTTCTCATAATATTTTCACTGAACTGCAGAGGACAAACTACTTTCAGTGATGGAGTTGTCACTTTGGTGCATTTGCTTGGAAAAATATTTTACCTTGGGAAGAACACACAACCAACTGACATGTGTTCCTGCTTTTTGGGAGAGAAAAAATGAGAGAGGCATACTTGTTCTTTCTTTTGTTCTTTGATACTTCTACAAATTCAAGACTATGAGCTTTTCTTGTCATAACTCATTGAAGTCGAAGCTAACCTGAACGTGGCATTATGAAAATACATTCCTGCCTAAATCAGCTCTAAAAGAATGGACATGCGTACATACTCTCTTATGTATACACTTAAAATGGAAACTATTCGCTGGATGCCTGAGCAGAGGGTATCATAAAAGCCTGAAGCTGAAGTTTCACTCGGTTTGGTTTCGCAGCTTGGAAATTATTTAAAGACACTTAAACACAGCAGCTACCACACAGAAAACACACTGCAGCTCTGCCGAGTAAAAACACGGAAATCTGGCGTGTCTAACGGAGTCAAGTCCATTTGCCACACTTATTAATCCTGTTTATGCATGCAGTTTATTTAAGGAGGCAATTTGTATTAAAGCCGTTACAGAAGAAATGCAAAGCTGCTCACAAAACCACATGCATTGTTGTCTTGTTTTTTTTATTATTTATTTAAAAAAAAAAAACTTTTTTGCTGCTCAAGGTAAATTGATATTTTATTGTCTGTGTGGATTTTCTGTGAGTTCTCAAGTGTCCTCCCATGGTCGAAAAAGTTTGACAAGAAACTCTGGAAATTACTCTTTGGTCTGAGAGTGAGTGGTGTGTGTGTGTGTGTGTGTATTTGTGTGTGTGTACTGCAAAGAACTGCAGTTTCTGGTTTATTTAGACAATGGATGGATGTTTGATATGATTCTTTTGCAGAAAATCTAAATGTAGCCCCTCTGTTTCTGTGTGTACTTTCAATTTCAGGAAAACATTTTATGCTGGCTTCAGGTGTTGTTGGAAAGTTTTCATTAGATTATTGTTAATGCAGTTAAAAGTCAACATTTAAGAAAGAGAAGTGGACTGCATTTGTCATAGTGACATACAACATTTTGCAGAAGACAAAACATTTAGAAAAACAGAAATTTTGAAGCTGAGGACATCCATTCATATCTTTTTCAGACATTCAAGTCTGTGGGTGAGTCTCACTAATATCATATTACCAAAGCTTAATGTCACCCAAACCACATTGTCTTGCGATAACTTGTCACTCAAACAGTGCAAATGGTTTATATACGGTATTTATTGATAACATTTGTTATCACATTACCCTTTCTGTCCCCAGATTAGTTCTGTTGTGTCAACTTGTTTGCTAGCGTACCGAGTCTAACGGAGTAAATGACATTTTTTCTGTTGAGTGTCCAGGGCTCTCCACCCCAGGGGCAGCTGGATGCATCCGCCAGAGGGAAGAGGTTAAAAGGCACCTCCTGTAAACCCTGAAGTTGTTATAGGGGCTAACCTGGAGCCTTGATAGCTTGTAAACACCTCCACATAGTCGCTGCCTGCTTGTAAAAACCACAGCAGATCATCTTCTGTTTCTCTACAAGGGCTTTAGGTGATGTAGTGTGTTGGTGTCGCTACAAGTGCCTTTGTCACACGCTTTTTCAATCATTTATACAAAATGTTCACTGGCTATTATTACGCATTTTCTTCTTCTTATTTGTTGCTGGTTGTGGCCGTTTGATGAAACCTCCTGGCTCTTCTTTGAATCATTCCAAACAGACTTGTGTAAATGCCAAACAAGAAGATGACAAATGTCAGAAAAGTAGCTATGATTTGAGTCAGAAGAGGAGATTTCTCTGAAAAATGTCGGCCATTTTTTGTCCAGTTTACTGCCTCCAAGTGCTGGCAAATGGCGACACGATTTTTCAGATCTGTAATTTAATGGGCAGTTTGCTCTGTGAGTTTTATCCCATGCTGCTGGAGAGTCGTAGGACTCAGGATGCGGAGCTTGCCGTGAAGTCACAGCACGTTAAACCCCCCTCCCTCCTCTCTTCCTGTCCAAACACACCTTCTCTGCCTTCCTCTGGGGAGGAGAAAAATCATTCGTTATTTTAATGGGTGTCAAATATGTTTTCCAAATCTCCTAAAAGGTTATCGTTGTTACACGTGGACAAGTGCTTATATCTGAATCAATGTTAACTTTGTTACCAGGGAAATTTACTGCCTTGCTGGCCGACCACGGTGCACAAACTTAATCGGCATGTTTTCACAAAGTGCTGCTGGAGGGTGATTTATGTAGCCGAGGTGACTGACTGCTCTTTGATAGAGCAGGAGCAAAACACGTATCCGAGAAGTGCGATGAAGGCATAAATACAACTCTGTGTATTTTCATTTGAATGTCTGACACATGAAGATTATGTATTGTTGGTGTTAGAACAGCAGGGGGGTGGTGGATTAGGGGGCGGGCGGTGGCGAATGCGGTAATATGGATAAATGACATATGACTCCGCAGACAACCTCTGGTGGTTTACACAGCCAGGAACTTTATTTAGACCACCTCGGATCACACCCCGCCCTCTGCTCTCTCCTCACCTGACACTGCACAAGGCCGTACCCTCCTCATAATGACATCACATGATTCAATCAGGGGTGAAAAAAATCATTTGTTCTGAGAGAAGAAAGGTGCAGGGCGGAAGAAGAAGAGACAGCAAAAGGCATAAAGGAAGAACGTGAGTGCTGCTGTTGCTCCAGAGCCTCTGCGTCACTATTTGTCTTGGGCAAGTTAGTTTTATCTAATAAAGTGTCTTTGTATTAAGATGGATACTTCAAACACTCTTTTGTCTCTATAATCACAGTGGAGGGAGGCAGAACTCACACATTCCTCGCTCAATTTATTATTAATAAGTACATCAGTGGGAGAAAGATATCCTGGGGACCAAAACACCCGCCGAGCGCAACATTCATCAAACGTAAACGAATATCACAATTCACAGGATACAGAGGCTCCAATAACAGATAATTGATGAGAAAGGTCTTTGGGTGCCCTACATCACTGTTGATGGTTATCATTATATAACATCATTTCATAGTTTACATCAAATGATGAACAGTTTGTTGAGAGGAAACATTTTTTGCTGCCTTCTGTATGCAATTAAGTGGTTGTAGCGCGGCAGCGGGGGTCACCCCGTGCTCTTGTGATTAAACTGCGGTTGCCGGCATAACTGCGTCCACACACACACACACACACACACACAAAAAACCTAAATCTTTTGCAACCGCAGCAATTACCCTTCTGACAGGATAACAAAATACAAACAACACGATCACATCCAAGGCTTTTTTTTTCGTCTTAAACAAAAAAAAAACAATAACCTCTTCATCTTTCGCAGAATGAGCCTTTGAATCTCGTTTTCTTTTCAAGATTCGGAACAAATCTCAGCTGTAATTTGATGAAAGATGCAAACTAAAAACACCAAAACTCAGGCGTACAAAGATGATTTAGGGTGATGTGTTGTTTTGCTTGTGTTTTTTGCTGATACCCCTGCTCTTGTCTGTGCGGGATAATAATGAGGCTCCGTTCTACAGGACCCTGACAACAGGAAGCCACGATTTCAGATGACAGATGGGCCTGGCTGTGTGACTCCCACCAAAGGCCACTCCCCGCCCTGCCTCACAACCTGTGCTCCGGTGTTGGGTTTCCCACAGCCAGTAGCGCCACTGACACATGTAGCTATAGGACCCGTGTCTGAGGGCAGGAATTCAATCAATACGACTCGCCCTGCGACAAGATACAGCGTGTTGCAGCAGAGACACTGAGGGAGAGGGCCGGCCATCTGTTCCTGTTCTTTACCGCTACACCCCCCACCCCAACCGCACCCCGTCACATGTCAGTCTGCGCTGCTAATGTCCGATATATTGGGTTATCATTCATATAGCTTAAACCACCTTCTCTGCCTCTATATAATGAATCTCTAACTCAATTGGTTTTGGTTTACTGTCCCCGATGCCTGCTCTCAAATCGGCTTGCATCTGTCTCCCTTCCCCTCAGGGAGCAGCCAATCGCGGCGGAGCCGTTGTCACGTTTCAGGTGATCCGACGTAAGAGAAGCACTTCATTAACGACCCTGCATGTATTATTTCTCGAGCAAGCCAAGAGCCGGATGAGCTTATTGGATTTCATTGTTGTTGTTTTTACCTTGACTTCCCCTAGCTACCTTTTAATCGCAGCCACCTCTCAAATTGGTTTTTAAGTTCTTACAGTCAAGTGGGTGCAGCCCCCAAATTGGTGGCAGGTGGAGGATTAAAAGACAAGTGAAAGGCAGATTGGATGATTTGACCTGTAGGGCCTGCGAGGACACTCGCTCCACAAGAGCCTCTTCACAATCAGTGTTGCTTTTGACTTGAATACAGTAATCATTTGGTAGACAACCTCCAAGTGTCTTAGAGTGCACCACCCACATAATGACAGCATCATTAGTCACACACCTACATGATTTGTTGAAGTCTAACATCTCAGAAGGTGTTGTGGATGCTGTTTTTTTATCCTATTTTTGACTAAAGTGACATATTGCATAGTCAGGTTGTAAAGGGGGATGTCACTGCCTTTCTTATAAGCTGTAAGTAGATCTTTTTTTTGACATTTCTGAGGTTGTGACATTCACTGGGAAAGGTTGAAAATGGAGAATGTGATTCCTGGTTTTACAAGATGAGGAGCACATTCTATAATAATACTGCTCTTGAGGAGTGTTTTTGAAACACAATCTGGCGTGTACCTAAAAAAAGAACTGAGAGCAACATTGCGAGCTGAATTCAGTCTAATGGACTTTTCATCACCGCACAAACCCAGTGTCTCGACTCATTGGGACAGTTTATCCTTGGGGTACGATAAGGTCCTCTATTGTTTCTGTGGTCGCTGCATAATTCCGCTCTCATAAGAATATGAATGCATCCCCATCTGTTTGGTGTTAGCTTTCAAACCACACTTAGCTGAAAACCCACAGCCGTGCGAGACATCTACTGTTTAATTAAAAAAGAAAAGAAAAACTCGGAATAAAATTATACCGCTATAAAAGAATCTCGCCAACAGTAACATTATCGTTTGACATGCAGCGTGTCAAAAAAAACCCCCCTTCATATCACAGTAAAGAGAGCCGACCTTTGAAGAGCGCGTGTGTCTGTGTGTGCGTGAGTGAACCGCTGAATTAAGCTTCAAAGATCGCTTTTAGGATACCACAAAAGAATAACCTCTGACACCCAAACAAACAAACATAAGCCACATTTAAATAGCACAAGTTGGAAAAGTCTGAAAGCTCACTTCTTTGGTGCGTGCCTGTGTGTGTGTGTGCGTGCCGTACTGTATGTGTGTGTCACAAAGAGCAGGGACATGTCTATTATGTGCAGTCTGATTAAAGCATGATGGCTGGTGTCCAATCTGCTTTCCAGGGGAGAGCTGTGACAGCCAGCAGCACGTCTACCTGCTGCCTCCTCGCCGTGTTAGGTGATTTACGGCTGACTCCCTCCGTTTATGTACTGCCTTATTTTCATTTCTACCCCGCTGAGTGCCAGGTTCAGAACTCCTGAAGAAATATTATGCTTTGCTGACAAAATACAGTGACAGCCATCTCGCAGCCTTAAAAGAGTGCCAGAGTGTTTAACAGTACGAGAGCCTGGGAGACAAGGCGAGGTTGAAGGCATCTGTAAGCGCGCGGCCCACTGAAACAACCATTTGATCTAAACCAGCTCTGATTGGGTGGAATGATGTTTATAGCCGAGTTAGAATCTACTTTCAATTAAAAAAATGACACAGGGGGGAAAGGGGAGGTCTGTAAAACAGACGGTAAAATTTATTGAACAACTTTTACTGGGGTCTCGTCTGAGGAACATGTGGCGCACAAATGAAATGTTGGTTTCGACAGACGGGTTCGCCTGCAGACGAGCAGGTAACTTGACGCCGGGGACTTTTTCATTAACCCCGAGTTCAAACCCCGCCGCTTGTTTCAGGCTTTTGTGGGGAAGCAACAATTTGATGTAAACGGATGAATATAAATACCGCTGTTGTTCAAGTGCCGCCATGTTTCCTGCTCGCTCCAGCCTGTTTTCTCCTTTTACAAGTGCGACTCGGAGCTGTAATGAGGTGTTGTAGCGTCCCGAGGCGTTATCATTTGCCGCATTATTATTTCAAAAGCCTCGACAACAGCGCCGTCTCTGATGTAATTCTCATGCATATGGAAGGTGTTCCAGTGACATGATATCCTGGTTTTGAGGAGGAGGCGACCCCTCGCTAAATAAAATGAGTGATCACAAAGCTAATGAGGCAAACGAGTGTTTGGATCAGTTGGGGCCAGGCGTCAGATGGACATGCTGTTGTCTGTAATTAGCCTCTAGCTACACCAGCGTTGCTTATTTTTATTTAGACTCCAGCCACGAAAACAGAGCCGCTTAATACGAATCTGACGCCTCAAAACCCCCCCCCCCCACCTCCCTGCATCTGAGACGACTATAAATAAAGATTGTCATTGTAACCTAATCAAATTATGAGACGTATTTTGGTTAGGTTGTCAGTTCTCTCTCTCTCTCTCTCTCTCTCTCTCTCTCTCTCCCTTTCTCTCTTTCTCTCTCTCTCTCTCAGCAGACGAGGCGAAGCAAAGTGAATCCCCTTAGGTCCTCTCATCTCACTTCAGGAGCTGCCGACTCTCTTCTCTTTATGGCGCACCCAGAAGGATTAAGCGCAAATGGCATTCACATGATTTCAATAAGCTCAGGGAGACAAGAACCAGCCTTTCAGCACATTAGCTTTTTGCTGTGGAGGACACAAAGCAGACACTGAGCCACTGCAGGGGGAAGAGAAAGAGAGGGAGAGAGAGAGAGAGAGAGAGAGAGAGAGAGAGAGAGAGAGAGAGAAAAGGAACATAGTTAATAATGATCATAATAATAGACAAGTCTGGCACTGCTGAAATGGAATTCCACTGGCTCCGAAACGGCCCCCTAAGTGGTGATGTCACCAATAACGGCCCCGATTGGGTTAGACGTTAACCTGAGGTGAAGCTGTCGTAAAAGGTGACCCCTCGTGGCAGTTTCAGAGACGCGGTCTTTCAAAGGGAGCAATGAAAAGCGCTATCTGGAGAAAGTCAACGTGTGACAGGTCACTCGTAAGTGTTTGTTCCAGTCCATGCATGTGGGCACGTAAACGCAACGTACAAGCTTTCAAAAAGCACGACTGGACCCTGCTATCGCTCCAGACGTAATATTAAATCCTGCGACTGGCTTTTTTTTGATGTTTCATATAACTTTAAAACCCTACTCTGCAGTTTTCCTAGGATCTTTCAGAGTTTCACTACAGTTATTTTTGTAATCTAGAGACGGTATGGTAAACTGCAAAGCAGGTCCCCTGTTTGAATTTTGGTTTGACTGAGGGTCTGTGTCTGTCTGTGTGGTTTGTGTGGCGTTGGCCTGTTTCCCCTAGTTTTTCCTCCCACAGTCCAAAGCTATGCATGCTTGGGTTACTTCAGTGGTGTTTTCTCAATGTTTTATGTTCACTATAAATTCATTTATCCTATCATTGCATGTTGTCAAAACTACAATAATGGTAAAAAAAAGCACTGGCCAAAGCGTGACTGTATAATGCGACTCCTTCTGTTATGCTACATAAATAAGCTAAATATCAAAAGTTGTGCTCAGAGGAAACACGTCCTTGTCACCTCATTAGAGCAATTTCAGCTGTTGGCTTGTCAATATGGCCTTCGACTGTGCAGCCTTCTCCCTCCACTGCTTTTCCTGCAGTTTTTTCTCATTTTCAGTTTTGTTCCATGTCCTTCCTCACTGTCATGTGCTCCTGCTCTGCCTCTGCCTCTGCCTCTGCCTCTCTCTCTCTCTCTCTCTCTCTCTCTCTCTCTCTCTCTGTCTCTCTCTCTCTCTCTCTCTCTCTCTCTCCTCTGTGAACGTTACAAATCGTGCTGCTTGGTGAAGGTAGAATGGCACCAGGTCTCCTCCTCCCTCCAATCCCCCTCCACCCCCCACCCCCACACCTCCCTGTGTGCGCTCCACTCCTGCACTGTCAGTAATTTTTCATCGCCCTTGTTGGGGCCGTTTTATGCATTGTTTCCCTGATGCAGTGATTGATGTCGGGGGCTGGTAATCTGGGGGAAAGAGGGGCTGGATGGTGGCGGCCCCGTCCCCTCTGTCTCTGACACGTGTCGGCTGAGCCGGGGCGCTCTGTGCCGCGCTGGGGCCCCCGTTTGGCCGCGGCCACTGCTGAGGCTGCTCGCACCGCTCACTCAGCCGGCCCTCATTTCCATTTCAATCTCAACCTCATGAATGCAAAAACTCCGGCCGAAAATTAATAACACCACACAGGGGAAAAGTGGGCGCAGAGGAGAAGGATGGAACGACAGAGAGATGGAGAGGAGAGCGAGAAAGAGAATGTGGAGCCGGGGTCTTTTTCACCCCTTTTGTTCCTCCAAAAGTGCCCCTTATTTTATTCCCCTCTCTCTTTCACCAGGATCCTCCAATGAATGGCATTACAGACAATGCCATATCCAGAGTGACACAAATTTATTTCGGTTGCAGCGCCATAGTGTATTTCCACAGAACCAGGGGCGATTTGTCTGGGGACAATTTGGTTTCCATAAAGGATTTAAATGGTTTCTGTGGAGATAGTGGGGTGAAATTTAATTTGTTTCTCATTTACTACAGCAGGTATGAAAAGGAGAAAAATTGGACGGCTGATGGGCTAAAAATTGGTGCTGTCCCTCTGCTGTATCCCCAAAGGACCGAGGCCCTGCATCATATAGATTGAGTTCGACCCCCCCAGCCCTCCCAACCACAAGCCAAGCCAACGTGCACGCACGCACGCGTACGCACACACACACGCGGCCAGTGTGCCTGCAGCCTGGAGAGAGCTGTAACCTTAAACCAACTTAAACAGTAACCTTTGGGGAGGCTGCCAATCACTCCTAAAACAACGTTTCCATCGATCGGCCTGTCTGCGTGATTTATGGCCTCATTTTACACTAATTGAGAATTAGAGGGCGGATTAGTGGGCCTCAACACTTCGGCCTGATATGCACTCTGAGCAGTGTAATCTGTCACACCGGGATGTCCGACACTCTCTTACTCACAAAGGAGGAGAGGAGGGAGGGGAGCGGGGGGGGGTCCTTTCTAATTGAATTTCCAGATAACACGGAAATTAATTTGACACCAGTGAAATTTGACTACAGCTCTGGCGCTCTGCTCTCCCGCTCCCCCATTGTGAAATGTATGTGTTTCTTCTTCTTCTTCTCTCTTTTCCCCTTCTCTCTCCTTGGCTCTTTCTCTCTTTGTTTCTGCTGTGCCTTGCAAACACTATTGATCCAAATCACTTTGAGTAGAAGGCCGTCTGAAGCACGGAATTTCTAAATCATATTTGTGCTCATATTAGGGCAGTTCATCTGCTGCTATCTTCGGCCAGATAAAGAATATTACCTTTCATTTTGTTTGACTGTGTTCAGATTATCTTTTTTTCCCCATTCTTCCTCCTCGTGGAGGGGAATCTCCTTTCACGGGGCCGTCGAATGCATGCAGGCGAATGCCCAGAGTCAACAGTTGGAATTGAATTATGGTCCCGGCTCGCCAGGTCCATTGTCTAGGTAATTTGTCGTATAAGTGGCAAAATGAAAGCACTCTCCACGGTTCTCCGAGCACCTGCTGTTGTGTCACTCATCGCTGCAGATACAGGGAGCGAGGCAGAGCAAGTGTTCCAAATGTTATCAGAGATCACGTGGTAAATCGCTTCGCCGTTGCAGTGCTTATTGCCACACATTCATAATGACCTCAATAGGCAAGAGCTGTAAATTGGAATTATCTTAATTTACAAGATTCCGATTAATGCAGGATGCTGTGTTTTTGCCACTCACAACGTATTGTGCGCTTGAAGATCCAATTTTCCAGCCCTCATAATGAAATCTAAAAAAAAAAAGTTGAAGTGATCTGCAGGATCGGAGGATCAACACTTCAAAGGTACAGTATTGTCAGCAAAATGCACTGACACATCGTGAATAAAGTACTAATTATATAGAATGGTCCCTTACTGGGTTATGTGATATGTAAATAAATTTTTTATTACTGATATCCAGGCTTCTAAAGGAGACTTTAAAGCTTTGGTTGGTGAGGGGGAGGCTAATTTCTACTGCTTTGCTGTTTAGTGGAAACCATGAAATGCATCATATTTTATAAACCGCTCATTTCAAACATTACACGTCACATGCATGCAGTGTTGTGAAGAAATTACAAAAATATAAAACATACAATAATAATAGTAATAATACATAAAAAGATGCAAATGAAATAGTCAAGCACACAAGTCAAGAGTGTGAAAATTGAAGTATGTAGCTCCTGAGTGGTTTGGAGGTGCACAGAAGTGCTAACAAATAAAATGATCTAACCTTCTTAACTCCACGGGAACCTTTTATTTGTTACTTGCATTGTGTGGGAGTTAAGTTTGCGCGAGGGCTCTTTAGCAGGCTAAGAGATGCATTTATCTGCGTAATGAACTTTGGACGCTTGCTAACTTAATCCCAGTAATGCCTGCGAGAGTCAATTAGCGCAACTAGATTCAGTGCGGTATTTATCTGATAGAGCAGACCCGGCAACTACACGCACCAGAACACACGCACTCTATTGACCATCTTCATCTTATCTCCCCGCTAATGGGACCATAGGGCCCATCATCAGCTCCGCTCTAAAATACACAGCGTTAGGTTTTTGGAGCTGCCTGTTGGGAGTCTTGAAATTGAGTAGCTGTTGATTTGCAGCACTAACAAGTTATTTTAAGAGTTGATTTTTTCCTCCCCTGATCGTTTCGGCCTGTTATCCTTATGAGCGTGTTAACCTGGATTCCCCTCAATCAGTGCTCGCAGGATATTATCAGTTGTAGCGCACACAGGTGACAGCATATTACGAGACCTGTAACAGATACCTCTGGGATCTTCATGTCCCCTATGACAGGGTCTACTATCTCAAGCCTGTATAGAGAATAATAAATGACAGGATGTGATAAGACGAGGCTGTTAGCAGGCACGGTCATGGTCTACATTGCCCTTTTTGTCTCTCCGGGGACAAGCGCACGCGTGTGTCTCTTTGTGCATGCATGAACGTGCGTGCGTGGGTGTGTGTATGTGTGTGTGCTCCAGCTGTGCTTTTACACAGACCTGCTTAACTTTAGCAATAGTGTCAGTGGTGGCCATTGTCTTGTAGGAGGCAGCACACAGTGGGTTACAAAGGTCTCTATCTGCCTGCCTCCTCATTTCTTATTCAGACCCACAGGGACGGAGGCTGGGGAGGGAGCAGGGAGGAGGGAGGAGGGAGGGAGGGGGGTGCTGGGGGTGGCTGGAGGGAGCAGTGGGAGAGGAGGAGGAGGAGGAGGAAGAGGGGGATAACTGAGAGGCTGATGGAGACTAGGTGACAGGTTGGAATGGGCCATCAATAGATCCATCAGGCTGGTAATTTGGAGCGCGCTTAACATACATCAGTGGAGTCGTAGGAGCTGGTATCTGTCTTGTCGTGGAATCACAGTAAATAACAGTTAAAGATGGTGTCAGGCCTGACCTGGCTGACCCTGCCCACACACACACACACACACACACAGACACGCACACACACCACTGCCATGGAGCAGCAGTGGAGCCGGCCCAGATGGGAAGGGATTAACACATAGATTAACAACATTTACATTCACACATGCAAGCATGCAGTCACAGTCAGACATATTCAGACTCACACATAAAGAAAAAAGAACAAAAAACTGTGGTCTCGGTGTGTAAGTCTGCCTCTTTGCTAACTTTTCAAATTTCACTTGAAACGTGAAATTCATCATCTTAAATGATCTAATTTCATAGTCGTTCTATAATGAAATAAGGTAAATCAGGAATATTTCAGGACATTACGACCTAATGTTCTGTATCTAATGAGGCAAAATAAAGCAGACTGCTACTTTTAAACTATTGTAGCACTTCTTTAAATATAAATCTCTACTGGATGATCTCCATCATTTTCTTAAAGAAAAGTTCGAAGTCTTAATAATAATGTTTAATGCTTTAATCTATCCTACAGAACTTCAGTAAATGCCCTGTGACAGTTCAAAATGTAAAGTCATAGAAATATGTCTTGGTAATGTGTATGTACAGGATATTTGTAAGTTCTTATGGAGATACATCATTATTAAAGCTGAGGTTTAATTTATTATATCAACCTCCACTTCCTCTCTGAGTGCCCACGAGGCATACCAGTTGCTATTGTAACACTTGCATTATAATGCACTTATAATACAAGTACAGTCAGTCCTTATCATTTTACAAAGTGATTTGACAGGAAAAATATCAACCAAAAGAACAAACCTGCTCATAGGTGCACCTTTCATTGACAGACACTCTCTCAGAAAACAAATGCTGCAGGTGCTTTGAAAACTGTATAGCACCAGAGGGCAGGCAGATGAGCCTCATCCCTGTGGAAGATGTGTCTCTCTTTGTGCAAAGAGTGTGTGTGTGTGTGTGTGTGTGTGTGTATGTGTGCATGTGACTGAAAAAGTGAAGCACCTTAGGCTAACTGCTGTTCCTGCCACTCACACTCCCCACTAACCTTTCGAACACACACCTTCCAGTCTTCGAGGTGTCATTTCACATTTGAGGCTAATTCATTGGGTTAATGCAGAGACTCAGGGTGACATTAAAACATAATTCAGAATACCAATTTCTAACAGTGCTCTGTATATCACAGAAAATAAATGTGATTGTGTTTTATCTGATTGACTTAGGCTGTTCGATTATTTCACGACAATATTGTAAAGATCTTCATTTTTTGGGGTATTCAATGCATTTCGTATATATCTTTATGAGAAGTTTATATATGAGAAGTTTAATACACATTACCATCGCATCCATATGTTTTGCGTCTGAGTTTCATTTGCCTGGCAGGGTAATACAGGGGCTACACTACTTAAACAGCTTTATTGTGAAATAATTGATGGAATCTGGCATACAATGCCTTATTTATGCCTTATAGCCTTCTGCTGAGGCCTCCAGCTCTTATAGATACAGCGAGCACCGCTGCCACATCAATAACACACTCCACTCAACTTAATTTAGCTCAATCTACACACAACAGTTGATCCTGAGTGCTTTAGTGCAGAATCAGACAAATGTATCGCTCCATCACCACATTCATTTAGGATGGTTTGATTAAACAAAGATGTGATTCACTGGTAATCCACAATATTTATTATTCTTACTTTCAGCTGTGTACTATCTCCTCCATGTTCATTTTATATTCTTCCGCCAAACCAAGCAGTCTCTCCCTCATCACCATGTGATAAATGTCACTCCAAGACAATAAATACAACGGTAAATGGACTCTTTTGTTGCACTTTTTCTAGTCTTCATAACAACACCTGTGAGTTTAACCCGACGTGCTTCACAGCTACAGTGTGTGTTGTGTAAACGACGAGCAGCCCCATTTTTCTTGGCCGTGTGAAACTGCATTTAGATCACGGTGTAACATTTCAATCACTGGATAATGGGGACAAATGTCTCCCTCAAAGAGGTAATAATTGACATGAAACGATCAATGTAAACTGTGGTTTTCACAAATGACACACACACAAACACACACATACACAGACACACACACGCACACACAACACAGGCCAGTATCGAGCTGCGACCGTGCTCTGCTCCTGTCTCTGATTGAACTTGTTGCAGTCCTCTTGACCCCACTTTAATTAAACCCAATTATCTGGTGAAGGTCCCGAACACCGGCACTGTTACTCTGACAAATTTGGCCTCTGCTTTTAGCTTTAAGTGCGAGCGGAGACTTTAATCAAAATTGTCCATTAAAATGAAAGTACAGCTGGAGTAATTAGATTTAATTGGATCTTGTCACTTCTCATGTTGCCGCTGTTTTGATCCCTGATGAGTTTTCTAATTCTGCATGTTTTTCTTTTTTTTTTTACAGTAGTGTCCTTGACCCCACTGGAAAACTCTTTGAACATTCATCACCAGAAGATTGTAAATACACTTTTTGTAGATAATATACAGAAATACTCCTGGTTGATCCAACTTGACTGTGGAGGAGTTGAAAACAGGTTACAATCAATCCATAGAAAGACTGCAAAATTACACAGGAAATATAGATCAGCTGTTTTTAATGGGGGATTATAACTGCAGGGATAAGTCCGTGTGCTGACCCTCTGCGAGATGCTCTTTGTCTGTGTGTAGGTGGTGCAAGCGTGTTATCAGGAAGGATCTCATTGGCATCTTTGCTTTGAGCAAGCATTTCAGAGACCATTTCCAAGGACGACTGAAAGTTTTCATTATCTTTTCTTTTTACGTTTCCTCTTCCAAACATGAGTTACGACTTTCCTATTCTTTCTGCAAATTGTCAGAAAGAGCAGTTCCTCTTGGGTCTTCCTTCACCAAACTCGGTGATTTGATGGGTCATGAAGGAGATAACAATGACTTCTGATGTCTTCGTACATTGCGCTTAACACGAAGATGTGGCGAGCCAAAGGTGGAATAGCTTTTTCTGCCGCACTGGTCTCCTGGCCAGGTATTTGTGTTGCCAGAGGAATGAAAAATCTAAATGAAGTGGTCAGGATGGGCTTGGCAGCATTGGAGCGACCTCTCAACCTCCACACTTGGGAGAATATGGAGAAATTCAACATGCAGCCACGCTACCTAAGGCGGGAGCGGCAAATCTTTATTCACTGAGAGCTGCTTGCTGCTAAAGCACATTCCCTTTCAATCCATTAGAGCTCACCGTCCCCTTCCCCTTCATCACACAGTGCACCCCTTAATTTGACAATGACAAAGAGCCACTTGCAGATTTTAAATTTCATAATTTTAATCTGTCAAGTCTGACATTTAATTAGTGGCTTCCTAACCTGTGTCTGCCTCGCTCTCTGAAGGGCACCGTTTGTTCTGAGAGCGCTGCGCAATCTCTCGGCAGAGGAGAAGAGAGAGTGGATTAATATATATGTACATTACCAGCTGCTGCAAAGACAATACACAGGGAGCGAGGCCATTAGGGCCTAATGCAGACAGATGAGGTTAATAATATTTGGGAAGTGTTGCTCTATTAAGCGGAGCACTGATTAAGACCTGAGTGGGATCCCCCCTTCATGAGGCGCTGATTGGGACCCGGGCTGCCTTTTGTTCTCCCGCTCCCAGGAAGAGGAGAGAGCGACAGAGTAGCAGGGGAAGAAAAGACTGGAACAATGTCGGCCGACTTTGTGTTGCGGCTCACAATGAGGATAGGCTTAATGAGAATCTTTGCAGACCTGGATGGGGGTTTATAGAAGTCCAACAGCCACTGATAACTTCATCACCAGCGCGGGGAGGACAGATGGAGCCCGGGAATCTTTCAGGGCTCCGTCTGAAGGAAGAGCTCCGTGATTGCTTTTAGTTCACACTTGATTCCTTTTCTTAGTCACCACGGATAATGTCGCAAGACTGACCTCATTAATTTATGTCCGTCATTATGTGGCTTGAGGCGCCGAGATTCAGCCTCAGCTGTAGTTTGAAATTCTTGCCTCGGAAAAAAAAAAGAAAAGAAAAAAGAGAAAGCGGTTTCCGTGTAACGCTATGTCACACAGACAGCTCTGGCAGGGCTCCTATTGATTTTAAAATCAATAGAAAGTGAAGGGAGATGGGGTGGAAATGGCTCGGAATTGGACGAACAGGGAAAGTTTCAGGTGCTGCAGTTTTCTACATGTGTGTCTCTCATCTGTCTGTGTAGCATGATATTTTGGTGTCAAATGTCAGTCAGCGTGGTGGATGGAGGAACAACGCTGTTGCCTCACAGTGAGACAGTCCAAATCATTGTCTTTCTTGCATGTTCTCCACATATGTATCAGTTTCCCCCACGGTCAAAGCACGGACTGTTTCGGCTGATTGGAGACTCCAAACTGCCCCTCGGCGTGAGTTTGTGCATTGTGTCCCATGCACCCCGATAGATGTCAGTGTCAAAGTTAAAGGCTCATAAATATTTTTCCACTTTCAACTGAATCAAGTGTATTCCTCCAGACTTCAGAGAGAAATCTTTTATATTTCACGTCATTCGAGTAAACATCAATGAGGCAGCAAATCACTGAACACAGATTAAATCCAGTTCCATTGTTGTGGTCTGAAAATCTTTCTAATTGCTGGCAGTAGTGTTGATTGATATGTCTCTGGAAACAGGCTCCTCTGCACCTTCCAGCACCACTGCTGGGGGGGTTGGGGGTGGTTGGGGAGTTGGGGTGGGTGGAGGGAGGAGGGAGGAGGGAGGGAGGACGTCTTGGTGGGGCCCACTAGTGGTTGCTCTGTGTCCCTTCAGCCACTCTGACTGACTGTGGGATAAAACAGATGACAGCCACGGGGAGAAAAGAAAGATTAAAGACAGAGAGAGGGAGAACGGGGAGTCGAGCCACATGCTCACCCAACCACCCCCCCCCACCCCCCCACCCCCCACCCCACAACCTCCCTTGCTCTGGACCGTGACAACGCTCACGCCACGGGGAAGACAGACAATAGTGAGAGAGACACCTGTTTAACTTGTATAAATCATGCGCAAGCATCTGTGTGTATTTGTCTGTATGTCCGTGTGCACATGTGCACTGGTGTGTGTGTGTAAATCACCCTCTCAGCCTAATTGGTGGCTGATAATGCTCTCATTTCCTGTGAGGGAGGTCTATAAGTCATCGGGGGCCATGCTGGGTTCCTCCAGGGCTTCAAACGCTGCTCCGGCAAACCACTGACTGTGTCCTAATCTGTACCAAACCTCTCTTTTGCTGCGACTCTGTCTGCGGCAAGGTTTGGATTTCTGTCGGAGCACTTCATGCGCAACTTTGCATGTGTGCGAAAGTAAAGCGCCGCGCCTGTGTCTGTTTGTGTTTCGCTTGATCGCTGCCTTCCCCTGACAGTGCTCATAGAGAGAATTAGAGAGCGGCTGAGATAATCACATGAATAAAATGCAGCCGGTAGCTCATTACAAACCCTATTATTCATTAATTAACATTATTAAAACGTCTAATAGACCGCGGCACTCCTCCCAAGCCCCCCTACCTCTTTTCAACTAGGTCCCTGCTCCTCGGTCCCTCCCGTTCCTCAACATGAAAAGAATTGCACATCAAACGAGGCCTGGTTTCAATGTGTTGGGGATTTGCAGGTGTAGAATCACACTGCGCTGGGGATCTGCTTGTCGGTCGCGCCGTGTTCTATACTCTTCCACTTCGGCCTCGCCGTGACACACGCCGCTCGCCCGTGCCATAACAAACGCCTCATTAGGAGCGGGGAGAGAACTGGGCTGTGCGCTCCCTAATTAGGTCCCCATCTGAAACTTTCTGTCTTCCTCTCATCCCTCATCCTCCCCCACTCCATGTCCCCTCATCACAGGGAAAAAGAATGCTGACATTTACGGGGGGAAGTTTAATCAAATGAATGTGGAAGGGATATACAGTAAGGGAAAGTTTTGATAAGAGTTTGTGTCTGTGATACGCGCTTGCCAACAGAGATGCATTCATTTGGGACTGAAAAGTCGAAGTTGCCTCCGTTTTGGCAAGATTTCGTGATGTGTGAAAAGTGTGTTATACAGTAGTCGTTTCATAGGTTTATCCTCAACTAAGAGACAGAATATTGTTTTTCCTCCCTCATATTACTTTTTTTATATGTCTAATCATGCATTAAAATACACAAATGCAGCCACAAGATGCAAAAATTTGGCGGATTAATTTGGCTGCATTGTGGTGACCAATATTCGAGTGGCAGAATAATATCTATCAAAAGTTTTCTAATTGTGTTCTACGAGAAGCGGATATATTAAACATGCATTATATATGTGTGCAGTGAGATCTGGGAAATTCCTGTCCTGGAAATGTAATGATTATCATGCATATTCAAATGTCCAAACAATATACTTTAGTTAAACATTAATACCATAATTTAGATACAACCAGTTTAATGTGTCCAGGAAAAGAAGTATTATTCCTCATTTTGTTCTCATTATTTTCAAATAAACAGGACACTATGTGTGGAGAAAAGAGGCTGAGGAGACAAATGATGAATATGTAGAAACTCTCAGAGATATTAGTGGGCTTTAAACTACATCCTCTGATTACTTTTCTGCTTTTAAATACTTGATGTTCCAGTTGTACCATGACCTTAAACTGGATTTTATTGGAAGACAATATCCATACCATTAAGGGAGTCTTCTATCATTCTGAGAGGGACATCGGCTCCTTGTATCCTTTAGTGGAGTCTTTGAACATTAAATTACATTAATATTTCTATTTGTGGCACCACATTCATATGTAACACAATACACCACATGCATATTGTATAACGCTAAAAACAAATATTTTCTCTGGGGATATTTGATGTTATAATACAATTTTTAACTGAATTAATTTCTGAAGCTTAGTCACACACAGACACACACTCTCGCACACACATATGGATATGTGGGGGTGCATTGAAAGACACAGAGGGAGGAAATTTGTGTATTTATCAAAAAATAACCTCCTTTATCAAAGCAGCCTTGAAATAATTGCCCATATATTAGTATGGAGGCAGCTCTCCCCCTGTTAATCTCTTTGGCTTTCTTCTCACTTTCTCCCTCTCACACAAGTGCAGAGATGGGTCCTGACAACTAAATCACAGAAGAGGTGGCGTTCCCAGATGTGGTTGAAGAGCCGCCGTCTTTCACTCAGCCTTCCTCTCTTCCCTCCTTCCCTTTCCTCCTTCTCTCTCGGCCTCCCCTCCTGATTCAATCTGCTGCTCCCTGTAGGATTATTAGGATTCTAATTCAATCTGAATTTCAGGAACTTGTTTGCTTGGTTACCTGTCACACCATATCAGCTTGTCATATTAGTGGTGATCGTTGGCTCTACCTAATCTGCTTTAAACAATTTCATTGGGTGCTGGTCTATAAATCATTCTGTAATGGGATTGACACGCACGGGCTTAGCTAGGTAAACAAATCAGCTTTGTTTTATGTTAGGCAGCAATGAACTTGGCTTTATCAACTTCCCATCGATTCACACACACCACAAGGTCAAAAATCTCTCTGGCTGCTCATCAGTGGGAGTAGGGGTCAGCACTCAGCAATTAGAATATGTATCAGATAGAGGCAGAAGAACCCATCACATCTTGCTATCACTGCCTCTCTCCAAAGCGTTAATTCATTTCTTATCAAAGTGAAGGCATTTCAAAGTAAAGCGGCACAGCATTGGAGGGGAAGTACCCTTTATGGGAATTTGAAAGAGAAAATAAAATGAGTTTGTAGTTTATTGACGGGAAGTCCCAGAGGCAGCTTAAAAACTCATTAACTTTCAAAACTAATTCAAACGTGTTGATTAACATCTGAGGCTGAGGGCTTTTTTTCTTATAGATGGTTGAAAAATTTCAGGGCCGGTGTTTTTGGATTTTGCAGATATAGTAAAAGTCTGCAATCTGACCTGTTTAGCAAAGCTGATTTAAATATGATGCACCACATCATAGCCTCAACTGACTTGTTTTGCAGGGAGATTCAATTTATAAACTGTTCAATAAATCAAAGTAAGGTTAGTTTGGCACAAGACAAGTGTCTTTCTGCATCTCGTGATAAGACCCTTATGTAATCGATGCTTCTGCGTATACAAACAGCTGACTTTAACTTTGGCAAATTATGTGCAAAAGTGAACGCACAATTTCTACACACAGAATTTAAATTGTCAGATAAGTATCCCCATATGCATGTCCACTGCACAGATCTGGCACTCAAACACTCAGGGGGGAGCTTGGATGTATTTGGGGTGAATATCAGGCTCAGCAGAACATTATAGCAAAAGCCAAATACAAACAGCAGGCAGACCAGAGGAAGGTGTCTTTATCCAGCATGAGGTTACAAAGCCCTGTCAAATGGTATCAACTTTGAATCCCACATTGCTTTAGTGTCCGGGATGCAGACTTTAAGTCAGAGTCACACCAAACTCTCATAAAAATCTCTCTTGTTTCTGCTTATTCTGTGAGACATTTGAAAACATGCAGGAGGAAGTAGGACACAGCGTGGGTACAAATGTGTTATGACGGTCTTATCATTCACATTTGGAAAAAGCGTTTTTGCCCTCCACAAATACTGACGAACAATTATATTTACAGAGGAGGGTAAATGTAGGTCCTTTTGGGTTTCAGTTCATTGATTTTGCATCACATCTATCAAACAAATCAGTGCACCTCATTGTATTGTGATACTTGATTGCATTGCTCTCACAGACACTATGAACTTGATATGCGAGTACAAAATTACAAATGCGTTGTTCTTGCATATGATAGGTACTGACATCTTTCAGTAGCTCATGAAAAACTACAGCCTATTACCAATGATGGACTGTATGTGGGTTATTAGACATATGATAAAATGAGACAAGTCACATAGTTAGTTAACTAACCCTGACCCAAAACAAAAGCCCACAACAGCCCAACATGCAATTATGATCACAGCTTAGGTGTAACTCCAATAAAGCTTCAGTTTAGATGGATCCTGCTTGGTTCAGCCAAAACTGAAATGAATAATCATTTAGGGACTGTCCAATTGGTAATTTGTTACCAAGTTGCTGCTAATAAAGAGGCTGCACCATCCACTCCACTATTCGACAGGATCATCATGCCCTCGACATGCGACAACCATGTTGAGTGCAGCAGGCATAGTGCAGTCTGAGGTTTTGGATGCATAAAAGCCTTGTTTGTGCGACCAGTATAAACCCTCGCTCACTCCATTCTGCAGCAGCAGCTCAAAGAACATGACAGTGCTAATCAGTGCAGCACCTTACATGAAGCAGGACTTTTGGTGAGAGCTCCAAGTGCTGCGCTGAATCTATACATCAAAGACATCAGACAATCACTGATCTGAGACCTGAGCCCTATCAAGAAACTTGGCAAATATCCCTAATCGATAATGACAGGATTCGTGTAAAAGGCCTAATTAGACGATCCCATTACTGGTCGTCCTGAAGCAAGGGAGGAGTGAGAGGGACAGGGAGAGAGAGAGAGAGAGAGAGAGAGAGAGAGAGGGAGAGAGAGAGAGAAAGAGAAAGAACAAACAGCAGAGAGCTGACCTGTTCAGCAGCATGTCATGAGATCTTTTCACACCAATACATCTCCCTAATGCAGGCAATTTCCTGCAGCTTTTCACCCTAAGAGGGGATTTGACCTCTGTGGGCAACACTTAAAGCGAATTCTAATGTTTGCCAATAAGGACGGATTAAGTCAGCCAGACAGTGTCACAGAGTTGGTGACTGTGCTCCTTTGCATTTTACAATCCTAAATATGTGTAGGTAAGAATTTGTATTAGGTGTGTTAAGAGGAATATTTCAGATAAATGCACTTATGTTTTTACTTTGGCTGTTAACATGGCTGTGTTCAGCGGAATGGGGCAGCTAAGACCATGTGCGCGGGGCTTATTCTAAATGCACATGAAATGCAGGTACTGTCAGGTTAGAAGCTACGT
Organism: Karalla daura; assembly: GCA_029224185.1. Lineage (NCBI taxonomy): Eukaryota > Metazoa > Chordata > Actinopteri > Chaetodontiformes > Leiognathidae > Karalla > Karalla daura. Next base: position 18,505,836 of record CM055202.1, on the reverse strand, counting down.
GGCGGGGAAGTGGAGGCGCTCGGATGAATATATATCTGCCAATGTGGTTGACAAGGTGTCTGGAGTAAACACAGACATGTCAAAATGTGCGTATTGATGTTTTTGGGAAAGTCTTTTGTTGTTTTGATATTTGTGCGCAACATTTTAGGGGGAAACTTTCACCACTTGAAAACATTCCAAATTGTTGGTGGCGTGTTGAGGATAATCTTTTCAATTACCCATGCCTCTGTTTCTGAGCGTGATAGGCTCGTAGCCCTCTGATTCCTGTGCACCCAAAAACCATGTCGCTGTTGACAATGAGAGGTAAACAAGAAGAGGGAGGGGGGGAACTCACCAAATCCTCCAGAGGCCCAGAGGGGAAGCCACACAGCCCAAACTCCTTTCACTCCTCAGCTGTGAAACAGCAGCTGCCTTTAAGGCTGCGCTCAGGAGAGACTGACAGCAATTACAGCTCTCTTTTTCACTCCCCCTCCTCTCTCTCTCTCTGCTAGGAGAGAGCCACTCGATGGGAAACCACCAGAAAGGAACGAGAAAGCTCCCCTCCTCCTCCATCACGCGCTCTCAGAGAGAGAGACGTTTACCTCCAGCTCGTGGTGAGCCGATGGTTGTTTACTTTGAGTGATGTGCCATTATGACAGTTCAACAAATCAATGTTACACAGATTTGTGGCAAATGGTAGAATTTTAGAGTAATCCCATGTAAATTATTAATCCTTTCAGGGAAAGTCGCAACACAGAGGCATGCAGCACATCTCGTACACACTCCAACCTGACAGTTGCACTGCTGTGCCAAAACGTTTGACAGCCTGCTCTACTTTAGATTTGTTAAGAAGACATTGGGGCTGAGCGTGAGTCAGATTCAAAAGCTGATCTGAGATCATTGCTGCGTCTCTCGCACATCAACTGTAACGATTGCTTGGCTGGACTGCACAGCAATAAAATACAGCGAAGCCCTTTTACCCGTTGGATGTTTAATTTACCCATATAGTGTTGCCAGTGTGTCCCGTACACACACAGCACCGCATCATCTCCGATTGTATCGTATATTATGCGTCTTTATAATCTCAGAGGTGATTTCTTTGGCACTTTTATTGGTTGGAGAACATTGAGGGTCCATGAAAGCTGATATGAGAACACGGTAACAGAGAAAATATAAGAATGACTCACTGACAGCTCATAACCATTTTAAAACTAGAAATGGATCCACACTTACTGCTGGGGTGCATATGCCTCTACCTGGCTGCCTCCTCTTCGCCCCCAGCGCCCTCCCCTCTGCTCGGTGGTCAGCGCGAGGATCACGAGGTGAGGCAGAATCAGAGTGGTACACATATTACTCTCTGTCTTCCTCCATTCTCTTCTCCTGCTGGTTGACAGGACCTGTCTGGCCTAACCTGGGTGGAAAGTGACTCTAATTGTCATCTCCACAGACAAGGTTCTGCAGCCATCCTGGAGGCACAGGCAAATATACTTAGCTACTTTATCATATAGACAGAAACCCAACCACCGAGGCACCTTATTGACATAGACTTTATGCAAAGATAGACTTTTTGAATTGGCAGGTCACGTCACCCGCTGCTTAGCATGCATACGTAATGAGAGTGAAGCTATGTAGGGCCTGGCTGAGACACAAGCATCTGACAGCCAGGGTTTGGGAAGTTCAATGAAATGTATATATACCCTGCCTCATCTCCCTGGCCAGGACTGGTTATGGGTGATTGTGTTAGCTAGAAGCAGAGCCTTTTACCAAATGTTCAGTGCTCAATAGCATTAGTTTGAGCCTGATGCTGTGTCATCTCAGCTGCACCATTCACTGTGCTCTGCCATCGGAGCTGCATGCTTGAGATGAGATGAGATTTTGAGCAAATTTTGATCAAAAATAATGGCAGTCATGGCAGTCATTTCCTGACCACCAAAAAGGAGGACTATATGTGGGACCAGGATAAAAATTGTAAAATAATCCAAACCAACCAACCAATGAAATTATTTTAATTATTATTATTATTTATCATTTGACATTTCTAAGGGAATTGTAAAAGTCTGATTTACCCTTTACATAAGCACATCATATTCTTTATTTATTTGTTTATCATATAATAGATGAAATTGTAAAATAGATAAATGAGTGTCTGGCTTGAAGCTCTACTAGTTGACAGCATATGACAAAACAATAATCATGATGTCTAGATAATAAGTCAGCTATAAACTGAGGTATTTTTAGGAGCAAGAGTGGGAGGTGCAGAGGCAGTGACAAAGCAATACTTGTGCTAAATGCTAACACTAGCATGCTAACATGCTCATGTTGAAATGTTTAGCAGCAGTGAGAAAAAATCAGATGGTTTCAACCTTTGGGGATCATAAGTTTGTGTAAAAACAGCTTTTGATAGGAGCCTTTTACTATGCAACACACACAGTAAATGAATAAAAAGCTCACATTTGTTTCAGCACCAAAAAAAAACGAGAGAAAAAAATACTTGACTACAGCTATGTTTCCTTTATTTTTCCCCTTCACTACAGTTTTCAGCTGTTACCCCCCGAAAGTGAAATTACCCTGCTTTTGTTCGAGGCACAGTCAGCCTTTGAATGCCGCCCGTGAACGCCTGTGGGCCTATAAATGTGCTCTGAGAGGGAAAAGAGAAAGTTAAGCTGTCCTATTGAATTGATTGAACATTCATGAAAAGTGTGCCCTCCCTCCCGCCTCCTCACATGTGGAAATGACTTCCAGACATCTCCAACGTCCCGTATGGAACGCAGCCGTGAGGATCCCCACCTTCAGTCAGGTGCTGAGCTGTTGCCCTGCAGGCACAATTCAATTGTTAAATCTCTTATGAGTAGAACAGGAGGGCTCGTTTTACCGCTTACAACCTTACACATGCACGCTTTTGACTTTATTGGAATAATTGCACAATTATTTTACACGGTATCTCATTTTGTAATCATCGACTGCTCAATGGCTCAGAGTTGCATAAATAGGAGCTTAAAGAAGAAGGAGCAAAAAGGCTATTACTCATGGTTGAAAATAGAAAAGGTAACTCTCATTTTTAATGCTTAATACTTTATATCAAGTTCTCATCATGTGGTAATCACAGAGGACTTTTACAGACATACAATATATTGGCTTTCTATACGGCTTTGTCTGCCTGGCTTATGAGAAAAATGCATTATTACTTTTGCTCGTCAGAATGACTTGAAAGGGGTTCTCATTTTATATCAATGCCTCTATATTGTCGGCCTCTGAGGTGGCAATATTGAAATCAATTTTCTATGTATTTAGGAGAAAATCAAACAAGCTCTGAGTGAGGGGCTACTCAAAATGCACGAGGCGTAATCAATAAGTCGGAGAAATTGTAGCCTATGATTCAGCTGAAATGGTCAATTGTATCACTTTGACTGTCTCCTGTTGTGTGGATATATTCATGTGCATGCGTTCCTGCACTTTGGCATGTACACATTTTGTTTAAGTGACTGTGTGAGTGTGCATCATCATTGTGCAGTATATCCCCGCAGAGCCATGTGCATGGCATCATGTCCCTCCATTAAACAGCGTGGCATATTCCACCCAAGGTTGCAGTCACAACCGCAAAACAACAACAGCTCAGACAGCCGTGAGACCTAATCATTATTTGGCAGTAGAAGCGAAACCACGTCAGGGTGAAGCCCCCAACATCCTGCTTCCTAGTCACATTTTAATCATCTGCAATTAGTTTTGTTTTAATAACACTCACAATTAAAGGTCCTCCTGTTTGCATAATTCATGACACAGCAGCGCTGATGTCAGAAATCAAATGCAACAAATTAGAAATAACAAGTTTGAGACAGTGTGATTCAATTAAGATCCGGGGAAACATTGGGCCATGCATAATTGAGGGGCCGGCAAGGCAAGACTCATGTCAGGCCTGTCAGCCCTGCTGCTGCTATTGGATTTGGCCTGTCACACACACTCAAATCAGCCCTGTAAAAATTACAGGTTACATTGATTTCTTGTTTTTATTTGGGAGTGCTTGCGAGTGTGTATGCGTGCGCTAATGTCAGGGTGTGGGAGAGCGTGCGCGAGTGTTTGTGTCTCCTCGCCGTGCACATGTGTGTATTTACAGTGCGTGTTTGTTTATGCGTGGGTTCACATGTGCAGGGCTGTAAGGGCAGGATATAAATCAGGTGTGGGAGACTGTGCAGGGGAGTGATCTGCGGCCACATCTGGAGCTACACATTGGCAGGTCAGGTTCTTCAGATGTTGCGGGGGCTGAGTCAAGCCGTGGGCGAGCACACACTTCAAGCAAACCACCAAATCATTCCCGATTATTACTGCTAGACTAAGATAATCAGCGCAAGCACTCAAATTCAACTCTGCCTGCTTCTTCTTCTTCTTTTTTTTTTGCAGCTTACAAAATGTGTTCTTGACGACCCTCTTGTGTGTACATCTGTGTGGCGGAGTGCGAGTGTGTCTACGTAATCCCTGGATACAGCATGATTGAGGCTTTGAAGGTGCCTTGCGCAGTCTGCCAAGTTGCAGATGTTGTGTGTGTTAACCACGTTACACATCAGCTGCAATAACAAACAAATAGCAGCAGCTCACTGTGGGGCTGACAAAACCCAGCACAGAGTGAATGCGGATCCATATTAAAAGTTCTACTTTGTGTTTTGCGATTGTCATTGTGTCATAACGTACACAGAGATTAGGAAAAGACTCATGAGGTGGGTATTTTGCGCTCTTGGTTCGTGTTTCTCCTTCTGTCTTTGTGTTTAGTTTCTTTCTTTTTTTTTTTTTCAGTTTAACTTGCGGCAAAAAAAAAAAAAGTTCACTTTGGCAACATCGGAACACAGCTAAATAAAATGACTGCAGACCCACAAAGACTTTTATCGTGGCCAGATTTTATTCTCCATAAACTGTCAGCCATTAAATGTGCTCTATGTTATGAAACACTTAGAGGGTTTTAATTATCACACAATTTTCAGGGATTGTTGAAAGCAGAGGAAATGGAATAACTTCTTTATGAGTTTGAAAACACCCCCTAATGCTTATTTAATTAAACAATCGTAACCACATCTCATAAAGTGCTCCGAGTTAATAAGATTTCCTACCCAAACCCACATTAACACAGACTGCTGCCATGCTTTTGAAAATCGGCGTTCTCGAGATGCCGTTTGGCAAACTGGGGTCGAGCTGGGCCAAGCGCTGTGTGTCATTTAAAACGTGTCACTGATGTCACACTTCATTTTATCCGGAGAAAGAGAGGGGAAATCAAAATCGCATAAACATGTGGACGAAAACGCTTCCTGTGTGAAGTATTCTCGTGTTTGGAGCTTACTGAATGGCCGCGTGCAGGAAGGAAACATGTGTTAGTAAACTAGCAGGCGCGGCCACACGTTGCCTTCAGAGTCAGTAATTTCTGACTGAATAATCACTAATGACTGAGGACCAATAGCTCCCCGAAGCATCATCTCAATCTTTCCTGCGACTGGCTAATTGTAGCCAGACACACTAACCTCCCTGTGGCCTGTGTCCTGGCTGTAACCCTGGCACTTCTCTCGCTCTCAGATGCAGCCTCTCACTCCTCTCTTCTCTCCCCATTTTATCAGCCCGCTCTAAATGAGCCCACTTCTCTCCCTCTGCCTTTTCTCCCCCTCCCTCCACCAGCTACAACGACATATGGGAAACTTTTTCGGGCTGATTGCTCCAATCTGATTGAGGGAAGTTATGTAGCTGCCATTTATCGCTGCTGTTGCAAAGAGGCAAGCAGCTGTGACGTTAAGGCCCTCGGTGGAGCAATCTTTTCTCTCGCAGCCTGTTCTCAGTCCAAACTTATCCATTAGATCCTGTTCAGACTCCTCCGATTGTTCTAACTGCCAAAGCTGCACCGTGAATCAAAACCCCTGGCAGACAGACAGATCTCTCCATAATTGCATATTTCAAAACAATGCCACGCTCACTTAAAGCAGGAGTGGTTTTTGCTCAGTTAATTTAGAGTTGAGCAGAAACAAGAGGGTTGGGGATGAGAAAAAAAAAGTGCCAGGAAAGGAGGGAAAAAAATGTTCCTGTGAGAGGCAATTTTACATTACATTAATGCACTTGGTTTGGGTTCAACAAAAGGGGGACTTGGCCTGAGGAGCTGAGCGGAGAGGGGAATTAGAGCATTTAGCCATCTCCAGACACAGGAGAGAAATGAGCCTTGTGGCCTTTGTGTTATCTAATCTCGTTTGCATTTCCTTTCAGCATCATGAAAGAGAAATGTAATAGGGGCCTGATTGTGTTTGTTTGGTGAAATTCTCATTTAGAGCTGCTGTGGCTATGTGCCTCCGCGAGTAATTCTCCACTGGTGTTTTATGTGTGCGGCGTGCGCGAGCGGGACGCTGTGGAACGCTTTGAGATGATGAAAAACCAGAGTTTTAAACCTAAAGTCTTCATGTTGGGCAGGAAAAAAAAGAAAACGGAGGCTGAATTTATGTAACGTCGCCACTTCTCGTGCGAGCGTCTGGGTTCACAGCTCCGAGTGATTGACTAGCAGACGGAAAGCGCAGGCCCGTGACAAAAGAGACGGGAAATGGACACGGAGTGGATTTGACATGACGAGTGCCAATGCCCCCATTGATCAGTAGCATTTGGCATCCATCCCGGAACCCCGGAAGGTGGGGTCGGAGTCTGCAGGCAGCTGAAGGTCACAGCTCACTGTCACAACACTGTCCAATCGCATTACACATCACGCCGTCTGAGACGCCGCTCGCCTCCTTCACATGATGGATAGGTGACAATCATCCCCGCTCTATTGTTCCACTCCCTCTCCTCAGCTCCGGGACACATTTGTTTCCGCAATTTTGCTCCCATTTGTGTTTTTAAAAAGTGTCAAACTGTATTGTTGGCCAACGTGTCAAACTACAGTATTTTCATTATCGGAACTTTCGCCGACTCAATGGTGATTAATGATTGTATTTTGCTCTCCACCATTGCCACTTTTCACTTTCTGGCTCTTGCAGTTGCACACAGCTGATGATTTATGGCTTGGGTCAGTCAGAGAAGGTGTTTGTGCTGGTGGGCCAATGGGCTCTTTGTGTTTATGATGAGGGGAGAGGATGGAGAGGTGATTTAGGCAGACAGCAGGTCTGCTTCTTCTCTGCGCAAACCTCCAGTAGACAGGCCATTAACAGAGGTGACAGGAAAAAGCAGTGGCAATCGCTTTGATTCTGATTTACACCCATGCTGAAAAACCCAAACAAATTAGGGGAACAAAATAATACACAGCGAGAAATAAATCACATTAATGATTGGGCTTTGAACGACAGGCCGACATGAAAGTGAGTGGCGGCGGGGGCATCTGGAGGAGAGGATGGCACATTATGAGATGATATTAGGAGCCGTCTTCAGAGAAAGGCCGAGAACAATCAGGCACCAGCGGTAGAAAGGAGCGGCCCTTTGTTCTCCTCGGTGCTCAGTAACTAACATGTTGTTATTCAAGTCAACAGTCACTAGAAGCTCGTTAGCAGGCCGGGCTGCTTACTGCTCATGAGCTGACAAAGGATGGAAATTCATTGACAAGAAATGTGGCTCCTGGCTCCTCCTAAGCTGCATGTATTAAATGACAATTAGAGCTTAACAGTTTATTTTTCATGCCATCAGCATCAACATGTTTTTGGTGAGTAATGCAGTGCAATCATTCCCAGAAAGGGCATTTGCCACTTGAAACTTTTAATTGATTATGAGCTGAAAATATAACTAGTGGTTACCTTACCTCACAAGAAGGTCCTCGGTTTGAATCCTGATTGGACCGAGAGCATTTCTGTGTCTGAGTTTGCACGTTTTATCTAAGTCCGAACGGATCTTCTCCAGGAACTCTGCTTTCCTCCTACAGTCCAACAACATACATATTTAGGTCGACTGGAGACTCAAAATAGAGACCCTTGAAGTGTGAGTGAGAGTGAAGAAGAAGAGGAAGATTTCATCCTCTTTTGATCACAAACCTTTATACAATGTCTCTAAAAATTCAATAGCTGTTGACATTTGGTGAAAGTGTAAGACCATCAAACCACCACCAACTGAGCCATGTCGACATCTTGGCTTGAACGTATAAGATAAGTGCTCAAGAGAAGAAACGTGAAGGCCAGTGTTTTTTTTCCCCATTCGTGATGTAACAGATGTTTCAATCAACATGTGACGGCTGCGCTGCTCTTAGAAACCTGCCAGCCTCCCGCATGTCTGACCCGGGATGGACTGCTGCTGCTGCATGCGCATGTGTACGCGGTACGTGACGTATGACGAGAAATGAAGCGCTTGGATGTGAGCGGCTCATTGCACTGGGGTCCCATGGCGAATCCTAGATGACAGCGCTAATGGATGATCCTGTGATGCAATCATCCTTGTTCGGCAGATGGGGCCGCATTTCCTATTCAGGCCTCTGAGATCGAGAGCTGCCTGGTACAAACATGCAAAAGTCATTACACACCTTACGTGCGGGCTGATTATATAATTCTATTTAATTCAGGGAAAATGGCCCTCAAATACTTTGCAACAATCACATTTGACAGTTGGCTGAGAAGGAGAAGCCTAAGATAATGTTTGTCTCCATCTTTGTTGCAGAGAAGCTTCTGAAAGAAGACTGAGCTACCTCAGCTTTATCTATCAATCTGTGCTGCATAAGAAGAATTAACCGCTGCGTTACAGAACCACCCCATAAGAAGAACCACTAATGTTGGTCTGAGGTCTTGACATCTGGCACATAATTCATTCTTGTTTATGACTGTAATCCTAAAAGCTTGTCCAACATGACAACATCTTAAAAGCACACTTAGTGGTTGGCTGGGTTGAAGGCCTGCAACCCAAGACACATACAAAGTGGAGCAATATATCAAAACTTCAAGGTGAGTTGATTTTTGTTTTCTATTTTTTTAAATGTTGAGCATGCATCTACACAGAGAGTCAGTTTATTGAATACATGCAGTATTGGTGGAGAAAATGCCATTTCTCTGCTCTCTGCCAAGTTTCTAATCATTCAGCCAGAAAAGTCGGTTCAAATATGGCTCTTTGTTTCCACAGTAAACTAAGGCAGGCTGACTGATACAGGGCAGTTCACTGCATTCACTGAGAGTGACTGCACACCAGTGACATCACTCTCTGACAGTTTATACATCCTTATCGGGGAGGCATTACAGCTCTGCAACTCAATTTTTATAACATTTGCTCTCTCAGGCATCATGTTAGCATTATTTAGCCTTTTACGGCCATGTTATGGCACTGACAACACTGGGTCCCTGTTAGTTATTTTAAAGCAGGAAAAGTCGGCAGCGATCTGCCTCTTCCCCGATCTTCAACTAAGTTGCCGATCTTCAACTAAGTTGCCGTTGTTGTCCAAACTGAACACAATTTCTACATTCTCCGTCCTCCCTGTGTGAGTCCAGTATGTGAAATGTAGGATTTACTCAAACATACAGAGCCTATGAACCTGATCCAAGCGGTGTTTATCAGCACGGCTTAATGATGAGTGCAGATGAGTTGCACATAAACATCATATCTGGGAGACGGGGTTGCTGCTGTGTATCTGCCTGTATAATATGTGATGAATCTGCTGCAGTCAGTGACGGGGCTGTTTGTCATCCCGCTGAAGCGTGGAGTCTCCCGGTAGCTTGGCTGCCGGGTGTCTGGCCTCCCTGGGGAGCGGGGTAACACAATCCCAGGCTTATACAGACGTCCACACAAAGGACAGGCCCGCGCTGGCAGGTGGCCCTGCCATGGATAAGTGTGTTTTCTGTTTCGGGGGGGGGCTGAGTGAAGGGGACACCGCTCACTTATAGCGCCTGTCCATCTTGTGAGGGACGACGCCTCTCGTGGCTCTAACACACAAGGCGTGAGATCAAATTCTAAATGTTGATGTCTGCGTTATTAGTCAAGGAACCCCTGTTGCAGCCCCCCACACCCCCACCCCCCCTTCACACATGCCTTGAAATGGTCAGAGGCCACAAACTTGCTGACCTTCACATTCTTGCCCTTTTGAGGAAGTCTCAACTAAAGCTTGAAAAGCTCTCTTATCATTATGAAATTTTGTAAGCGACTACTGACTGTATTACAGATAATGTATCACTAATAATACAATTTTACTCTCTTTCCATACTACTATTGTTACTACTATTATTATTTTTCTGTGGATTCTGTGAACTGTTGTATGTTGTTATACATTTCTATTATTCATCACATTGCGTTTTGTGAATGTGATGCTGTTATGTATAATTTTTGTTTAATGTACTAAACAATTTTTTTTCAGGGATAAAAAGATAAAAGTCTTATCTTAAAATGACAACATTTCTTTGATCAAATGCATTAGCAAAGAAAATCTCAGGGCAATCTGTGACACCAAATAAAAATGAAGCCATAAGATAGCTATTCTCACCGTTGGCATCAGAGTTTTTGGATGATTAGCCAGTTGTGCAACATCTGTAGCTTGCTTTCGAGTGGACAGTGAGGTTTAACCCATCCGTCACGCTTTTGCATCTGCATTTCTGTTTTAGTGAAGCAGTTTAAAAGAACGAAAACAAAAACAAAACAAAAACACAAACCTTACATTTGTCCATATCAAAAGATTTAAATTCGCAGGGCTGGTTGTAGTTTTGGTGTTGTGATTTAGAGAGTTTTGGGAGGGGTTGCAAATAGTAATTGATAAAAATGAGGAGTGGGTACTGAGTGTATTTTAACATAAAAAAACAAAACTACTATACTCACACATTAAAACCCCCCAAATGTATCCAATATCACCGTATATAACATTTTCCCCGGACAATATATGTCATGATGTCGAAAGCTTGGCTTTGAACCCCAGTAGTTTCGTACAAAAATTGGGTAAATACAGTAAGAAGTTGAGGTGTGGTAGACGTCTGTGCACATAAAACCCCAAGGTGAGATATTTATCGCGACTTGAACTTGTATTTCAGAAAGAAACAGAGCTGCAGCTTTGGTCTGCTAATGGTGGGCGGACGGTGGAAAGCTCACTGTTGACAGATCCAATGTTGTAGCTTAGATCTGCTGCTCAGAAAACACAAATCACTTTCAGATACTGGGTCAGTTTTGGGGTAAATCGTTGGGTTTGTTGGTCTTTTCTCTCTGCCTCTGTCAACCCTAATACAGGCCTCTGTTTGGCTCCTTCACCTCACTACATTATACACTGTGGTAATGCTATAATAACCATGCTGTGCATGAGTGTTGCAGAAATTCAGGCCACCATGTCAAGATGATGGAAAAAGCAGGGCTCTTGAGGAAAGACACTGATGTGATTAAAACACCATCTACTAATCCAAAAGGACTGTAATGCTATCTCACAGTGTCCTGGTTTTCTGTGTTAAATAATGTGGAGAAAATAATTAGATGAAAAAATTTTAATGAGAATACCGTGCGAATGGGGAAAAGCGGTTCTGGCTTCCTTCCATCCCCATGACAGATCAACTCTTCACTTGAGTCTTATTTGTCACTGTACCCCCCCCCAAGCCCACACCCCCATTTGGTCAATTTCCCACTCCTTCAACTCGTCTCACTATTTAAACACACTCATCTCTCACTCCGGCAGGCCCTGACAGCAGAATTTGCTTTTTGGCTCAGAGGTGAGTTGCAAGATACACAAATAACACAGGGCCGCATTTATGGTATTTGTATAATCCATGAAGTGAAAATTACACGCTATTTAGATGAAAGGCAATTAGACAATTACAGCTAATGAGGCCAATCCCTTTCTTTCACCCCAAAGAGTCCACAGACTAATTATCAAATTAAAGAATGCGTCTTTTCTGCCTGTGACCCCGCGCTGTCGTAAAGGGAAAGGCAAACATTGGTCTGCTCTGTGGAGGCCGAGGCACCGAACAGGCAGGCAGCGTTTAGAAAGTGATGGGTGTATTAATCACTGCTTAAGTTAAGACAGCTTTACGGTCAGCCTGGCAGGCACACACACACACACACACACACACACACACACATGCAAGAGCCTATACAGACACAGTCCTGCTCAGACTGCTATACATCATATAGGACTGTAGCAAGAGGGCCACCGGCCAAACAGGAAACGCGGTTGTACCCACAGGAAGTGGACGTGCTCAGACGACTAGCAGACCCTGCTGGTGAAACTTCCTACTCTGGGGAGGTTAACGGTCTCCAAGAAATCCACCTGACACACACTCACAAACCCAGAACGCACCGACGCTCTTGACGTGTGAGAAGTCTGAGACGCGATGCGAGCCGAAAGCGCCCGACTCGGGATCCAGCTGCCCGGGCCCGATGCTCGCCGCGACTAATCAAACAGCGGCGTCTGTTTTCTCTCTCAGTGCTTGGAAAGCTGATCAGGCTCATTGGGGGGGAAAAATGATTCCCAGTGTCTCCCTTCACGTTGTCGTTGCCAAGTGGTTCAGCTCCCGATGGTGCAGCTCTCCAAAAATGTTCATGGTCTGTTAATATCATCCCTCAATTAACTCCAACTTAACTCAGACCATACATCACCCTACACCACCGCCTTTCCCTTGCACTCTGTCACCGGCTCCGGCTACAGCTCTGAGAGCCACATTCAGAGATCCACAGAGTGATCACCAGTCCATGACGACCAGGCGACACAGCCTCAAGTAGTGCACTGATACCGAAATCCTTTCGCACGTAACTGCCCCTCGTGCATATTCGAATAACAAAAACAAAGAAATTCCCCCAAAATGTGCGCCCTCAGACAGGGAGGAAGGGAGGGAGGGAGGGAGGGAGGTGTCACACAGCTATCACGTTTCTCACGCCGCAGCTTACAAGCGTCGACTTAACTACCGCAGTGCCTTCATTTTATCCCCGCTCCTGCACTCTCTCTCCATCAAACGTGAAAGCCATGTCTTCCTCTGCCACCCATTTTACACTTTGAAACAGTGTGAAGGTCAGGGTTCAAAGGTTAAAGAGGAGCTCTTTTCACGCTCCCACGCCTGCCCTCGCTTCACCAAGGCGCACTACAGGTGCAGGGTGTCTCTGAAACAGCTTAACGGCCTCCTGCCTCCGAGGGAAGACCTTTGAGAGGCAGAGAAAAGGGAGAGAGAGAGAAAACACACCTAATTGTTCCCTGCTCTGTGCCAATGGCTGGCCAAAATACTCCTTGTTATTGCGTCTCTGCACGGTATTTTTCCAGCCCTAATGCCTGTCGGAGGGGTTGGTACGAGTTCACAGTCCCTTCCTTTATGACAGTAACTCCTCCTGTCACCTGCTTTCATATGGCTGCGGTGTCGGTGTATGGGGAGAGACTCTGGCTGACACCCCTGACACGGCTGGACCTAATGAGGAGTGATGGGAGCCTGTCAACCGAGCGACACATTAAGCGGCTTTGTCATAGATCAGCCGTGGAGTTTTATGCAAAAGCGGGCCTCGCGTTTACTCAGAGATGACCTTCCGAAGTTCACTGGAAGTCTTGCAGATGCAGAGCCGGGTCAGGTTTAATTTTTCAATTTTGGGATGTGGAGATTGTTGAGTTTAGCACATGCAGGCATGCATGTATGCATGCAAAGTTATAAAAACACAATCTCTCTCCCGCATACACACATACACCCAGAGACAGAAACACACCGGCAGAAATACACACACTTCCTCCAGATTTCACCCGAATAAGTTCAGCTGCAGGGTAAAACATGCTTTTTTTTAAGTGCTGAAAAGTCATTACAGTTTGGACTCAGAAAGCCAGAGCTGCTTTGCACATCCCTCCTGTGAATACAAATTCATGAAAACACTGAATGTGAAGTGAGTTTGTTAAGGTAAACAGAAAAGGGATTTGGTTTGCATGAGTAAAAAGGTTTTTGTAGAAGCTCTGTGGCCTCACCGGGGCTGATAAAGAACTCTTTGAGGAATCGACAGAGGAAAAAGACACAGGATGGATGAATATTGTCTGTCAGAAATGTACACATACACGCACAATATTCTGTAATGAATACAAAATTACATACATATCTAGAAAACATATTCAGCTACTGTCTCTGTCAAGGCAACATATGAAACAAGGTGCATCTGAAAGAACGATTGGACACAGCAAGTTCCGATTAAATCTTTAATTTTCTTGAATTATTTCCAGCGTCATTGTATAAGCAGGGACCACGTTCAATAAATCTCAGATGAAATTGGGAATCAAATGTTGATTTGTCAAATTCAAAAGCAACTATTAACTTACAGCACTGACATATTTAGAACATATTTGTGGCTACTCATCAAATGCAGATGTTAACTTTTTAAACACAGGCCTCCTCAGTTTCATGTAGTCCCCGAACGTCATAATTCTTAAGAATCACTCCATTTAAACTGGAAATGAGGGGGCTCCGCGCTGTAACTCAGCAGAATAGTCATATATTCCCGTCAAGACTAACATGAAGTTATTTGCTCATTTGTCTGAATTTTTTCGACTAATTTGTGTGAATGTGCTTTTATACCTCCCCTGTGGTCCATAAATCTCAAACAGCTCTTTGTGGCCCACCGACATCATTTGTTTCCTTTTGTTTATCCCGCTTTAGTCATTCAAAGCTTGATTCATAGTGAGACAAGTCTTGCTTACAGACTTTGTCATGCAGTCAGTTTGGATATATTTTGTGCAGTAAATTTCCTTTAAGACTAATTACTCAAAGCTACCAGCCGTCCCTTTCTGAAATGTGAAGACTTTGGTGGTGATCCGAGTCTCGTGATTTTCCCCATCAGCTGTCCCGCAGATGTAGCCAAGCGTCGGTTACTCGTTCAGGCTGCAACGAGAGCACGAGTTCAATTATGAAAGGGAAACATCCGGCTCCACTTTCAGCTATTGTTGTCCTGAGAGCAAACTGTGTTCTACAGCAATATTTATGCAGAAAATGAAATCCTCTCAGCACCCGGTTTGTGCACATGGCTGCTGCTGCGTGAGCAGGAAATCATTTAAGCAACAACCACGTTAGTTAGCACAGGGGAAGGAGACCAGGGTCTGCTACATGTCTGGGCAAAGAAGTGCAAGTTTGCTCTGAAAATGTTTTTTCTTGATGATGATAAATTTTCAGCGAGTTACATAGAGCAATTGCATGCAAACCACTTTGGCAGGAAAGAGCTGGAATTGTGCACGGAGTGATGTTAATTCAAGCTTCCCCAAGCTTTGCCATTTCATTCATGTACTTCAGTGCTTACTTTATATGTGTTTACGACTGATACATTCGGCTATTATATTCTCCCCACACATTTCCCCCTCTGTCTTACCTCATCTTTATCATATCTTATTTCACTAACAAGCACATAAAGTACAGACCAAATGAGCAGAGAATTAAATCACCCTGCTGTAACACTGTGCGCCACTTGCAGATATACGTGTGAATTGATTTCCCATCTCAAGCAGTTAATCAGTCCTCCTCTTGGCTCCCCTCCTCCCTCCAACAATAAATCAGTCTGCAGTTGGCAGGAAATTAAACGTGTGACATTTCTATACAGCTTGTATAGTCTAGCGCAGTGCCATTAATATTTATTCATATATATTTAATCATGAACGGAGAAAAGCTGCCACACCATTATTAAACAGTCTGCATTGAAAACAAACAATGAGATCTAATTGTGCAGTTTAAATCTTGGACAGCAAAACATCGAATTGTGAAAATGTATTGCGTCATGACGTCAATTATTGGGCTGCTGTTCAACAACAGTTGTGAGAACTTGTTGAAATGTTAAAACTTAGCGAGTTGGTCACACTGTAATTAAAGAATACAATTTAAAAATAATCTTTTAGCAACCTAACAAGACTCCGTCTGTAGTGATGTAGTAGTGACACTGTTTTTACATTTCCAAAGCAGACAGATGTGATTTGATCATCTCTCTGAGCATGTGCTTGTCTGTGTGTCACATTGTGTGAGACATAAAGAGAGGGAGAAAAAAAAACATATTCCAGTTTAGCTGCAAGAGTGGGAAAACAATTGTTCCTGACTGATTTTTCCCTAACCCCATAATGAAGCCCATGTGTACGACTGGCCTTTCAACAAGCTGCAAATCTGTGCCCGACCCACTCTCCACTTGATTAAAGCAACAGCCACTCACCTGCTCCTCATTAGCCTGGACCAGGAACAGACCCAGCCAAATAAGTTAGCACCTGTATGTTCCAATTCCGCATGCCTTCTACATGTATGTAATATTTGTGTGTATTAACCTGACAGCCTTATAAATGACGGGGCGGATTTAGCTGCGGTGTTGCTGCTGTGTGTTTCGGGAGGGATGAAGAGAGATGGATGTGTGGAAGTGAAAGGGGCCACGGGTGGAGAAATAGCAGGGATATGTTCTGTGTTTTGGGTCTTTAGAGATAGATGAGGGACTGGACTTGGAAACACTCATTAGCCATAATCAGGGTCCCTAAAGGAGAGCAGATGGTGGCAGGGAGGAAAGAAAATAGGAATTGCTTCAGTAAAGATATAAATGCACATGCATGAATGCAAAAGACACACAGATAAATATAGTGTCCAGCAATAGCACGGACATCATTCAAACGTGTGTGTTTGTGTGTGTGCATTGAAATACAAAACAGTGCACATCCAACTGTGAATGTATGCAGTGCTAAATGCGCTCAGACATGCTGGTCATTACTGAACAACCCTAAAGGGCATTGTGTGGGATGGGATCATCAGAGCTCTGTTGTTTCTGTCTGGTTCCTGCTAACCAGTGACTCCCCTGACCTCTGCCTGCTCTGAATGGATGCATATTAACACTCTAGGCTCTCAGCAACATTTAACCAATTTGGCAAATTATCTGTGAGGCCACATTTATAGGGCTTTCTTATTACTCAGAAGGAGGGGGAGCAAAGAGAGAGAGAGAGAGAGGGAGAGAGAGAGAGACTTGATGAAGGGATATGGGCACCAAGAGCCGGCTCCCATTTACATATATTACAAGTGCTTTGCCTTTCCCAGAGTCCCACGGAGGAAGCACCTGTTAGCCTCTCACAATCCCCACAATTCCCCCCTCTCTACCCCGTGCTCGCCGTTCTTTCATCCCTCCATCACTGCGGCTCCACAGCCTCGACCCCCAAGAATCACCCCACAAGCAGGTGTTCTCCGTCAAACAGCCGAATCCTCTGGCAGCCAGCAGAGCGGGAGAAGCTCAAAGAGAGGGAGCTGACCGGGAGGCCAGACCGGGTCCAGACGCGAAAAGGGGAAGACTTAGAGGCCCGGTGCTGGGAAACCCTCTGGCGGGGGTAACCCTGCACCCTGCCTGCTCCAGGTGTTTGATACCATCACTTCTTATTTACCACGTGTGGACATACAGTTGTTCCTCGGGCCTCGACTCAAAACAAATTGCTGGAGCGGAGGGTTTGTAAAAGAGATGTCTGTTCTGTCGGCGGAGGGGTTAAAGTTAATTTGATCGGGCATGTGTACTCTGAGCGAGGAGCGGAGAACATCTGCATTCAGTGGCATGGCCCCATTTGTTGCAATTTTGGGTCTCATTTCCATTTGCAAGAGAGATAACTGCTCACATATGGAAGCAATAGATAGAAGAGGTCAATGCAATTTCTTTCACCGGGGGGACGAGGCAGGGAGAAAAACCCTTATGCAGTAATCTTAGTTGGCATAGGAAGAAACAAAAATCCGGGGTTTGGAGAGAGGAATTGCTTTCAGCACAGCGATTCCTTGATTCCTTTACCAGCCAATAACAATCCCACACCCTTTCCAAACCCACTCCAATCACTCCTATTACCGCTGATTGGATCTGGTGACATGATGTTGCTGTGCCCCTTCAGATGCTTCCAGAGTGTAGCAACCGGCATACTGATAATAGATTAGGAAAAGATGTGGTTTATTAGTATTTTGCTAGTTAATTAGCACAGATCACTGGTGGAAAATAAGACTTAGACGTAGCAAAATTCATAAAGTATAAGAGTACAGTAACGCACATGAGTGACAGTCATTGTATTTACAACTCTGAGGAGATAGAAGTGGTCAGAAGAGGACCAAGTTTGCATGAGAAAGTATTTACATATTCTAATATGAAAAACTCCCATTTCCCCCCTCTCTTATTTACTTAAAAACAAAGTCAAGTAAGTGAAGTTTGTACTTGCTGCCCACTGGTAGCCACATTATAGCATTCTCTGGTCTAATATCTGAAATGCCAGAACTTCAGTTTGCATTTAATGCAACAACAATGTGGTCTTAGTTTCTTCTTGGCACAAACCCAGTGTGTTTCTCCGATCACATGGGAGAGGTTTGCATCCAGCCGAGGTTGAACGGGGTCAAACTCAGAACTTTTACCCAGGAGACAGGAGAGGTTTTTTTTTTTCTATCTCGTGTGAAAGTAAAAGTCATCGTCACAATTTTCATCTTGCAACCGTGATGTTTGCTGTGGTAACAAGGAATTTACCACCTAAAGTCACCTCCCTCGGGCCATCCTCTGTTCCCATCATAACTCCTACAGCCACTAGATGTCTCTGTCACTTGATGGGAAACAACGGTAGGACACCTCTTTCTTGAAGGGAGGTGGTAATTTGGATGACCACTTTCACATCCTTCGATAATATTTGATTAAAATGTCCTTTCCTTTTTGGGAAAACATTGGATTAGGACAGAAATTTCCATACATACGGCAATAAGACTTGTGGTGGAATTCTTCAGTTGATGGGGGTGGGGGAAGCAACAGACAACCATAGTAACAGTCGGTCATATGGTTTCAACATGCACATCGGATAACATCATGAAATCTCTCAGTTGGCATCAGAGGATTTGCTGTTATTCAGTGGAGAAATAATTCCCCCCCTCCCACCTACCCTGAAAACCTGATTAACTAATGGAAAACTCCGGGCACAAGCTCCAGACATCATCATTATGGTGCAGACGATAACTTCACAACATGTCGCACAATTATCAAAACAGGGCCAATCTAATCTTCATACACTGTCTATGGAAGATTCCAATCTTCCCTTTCATACTAGTCAGTCTAAGCTCAATACACTCAATCCATGCCGCTCTGAAAATCCCCTAATAAGGCAAGTTAAACCCCAAGCTTGCAACTGATATGAAGTCACCAGAGAGCAATTACGCTTTAGCTTGATAGTTAGAAAAGGACCAGAGGAATGTCTTCCCCCCCATAATGCCAGGACTTTGGAGACTAATCTAATTGACTGTCTTTTTTTGTGTGTGATTATTTATGATTAGAAAGTGTTAGTGGAAAAGCTAGTGGAGATATCTGGAAATGGGGGGTGTTTGATGCGGATCAGTGTTGTGCCGCTCTCCCTGATTAATTATGTCCGGAACGTCTAATGGCTGCCTCTGCTTGGGAGGGGTTGCCTCTCACAAAGACAAAAGCCCCCGAACTTTTTAAGTGTTCTTTGAACTGAAATGCTTTCTGAAGAACTGAGTAATTCCTGGTTGTAAATTCTGAGCCGCGTGTTGGGTTCAGACAAACTGATTTATGTCAAAGAATGAAAGAAATTGCCAGAAAGACAAAGAAAATGCCTTTCTTGGCAACTGCCTTGTTTTATATCAGCGATCCGCTGAATATTATGGTTGGATTCTTTCTTTGAACAGCTGCTCTGGGTGTGCAGAGTGTCTGTTCTCCTCTGTGTGACTCCCGTCTCCTTAGCAGTGCCCCCTGAAGCCCTCATTTCCTGTTGGGAGTCTGCAGAATTGGATGAAGGACACGGCCAGGGGCCTCTTGGGGCCTGGATTAGGGCCTGCAAAGGCACATGGAGCCAGCCTGGATACATCTCCATCCATCAAAAATCAAACTGTCAGGAAGCCATTCGGTCCCAACAGCAGAGGGATTATGACGTCTGGACAGTCGTTGCAGGTGCTTTTAACGCTCACCACTGTTGAGACAAGGGTACGGTGAAGGTAATGGCTCCAAGAGCATTTTCGCCACAAACAGTGGAACAATGGCACCCCTCCACCACGTTTGGCCAGAGTAGGCTGGTCTGAACCCCGGGGTAGCGCTGTGCCCAGGAGCTGACAGAGAGACGACTGTGTGCGCCGAGAGTGAGCTCATTAAGAGGACCCGTGTGTGTTTAACAGATACCAAGGGCTCTCTTTCTTCCAATAACAACTCATTAATGAAGGTTTGTGTGTGTAAGGGAATTAGAGCGGCTGTAGTCATGAATCATGAGACACATCAGTCTTGTGTTATTGATCAGATCCCAAACAGCCGACTGACAGAGATAAACACAGCGGCAATGTGAGAAGCAGGAAGAACAACAGCTGCTCCTTTATGCCCTTTTATCCGGATGCTCCTCGTGAACGATTGCTGAATAATGCTCCACTTTCTGCCCAATAACCAGATGATCTGGGGGAACCTCAGAATGCAGTTAATAACACCTCGTCAATCAGCCCATTAATGCTCATAAGGGTTTTACATGTTTTAAGCCATTCACCTCTATAAGTGTACTTAACGCAACTGCCAAGCGACCATTTATCAAAACATACCATGAGTGTTTAGACAGTCAGGTCGGGCTGGTAAAATTAAGTTTAATTATTATAAAAAAAAAATTCCAATGAGAAAAGACCAAAACCAACACTGTGTTAGTCATGCTTCCAGTGCCTCCAACCTGTATTACTCACTAAGTCACAAACACAATTTTTTCAAAGCTTCACTTTTTCCTAAAACAACTTTTTGTTTCTGAAACAATAAATAACTTTCTTTTTGAAGGTCTATTTATAGTATTTACAGCAGCAGAATGGTGCAATATTTTTTTAATGCTATGCAAATAGGTGTGTGTGTGATCAGGGATTGTTATCATTGTTGCCATACATCTATCCCTCATCTTACCGTACCTGCTTTGTACCTTACCAGTGCAATGGGGGTCTCTCGGGTAAAAGCAGGGGATACACTTTGGACAGCTCACTAGTTCATAACTGGACACACACTCTCTCTCTCTCTCTCACACACACACACACACACTCATGCTTCACTCATACTCACACCTAGGGGCGATTTAGAGTCTTCATTCGACCTAAATATATGTGTGTTTGGACTGTGGGAGGAAACTGCAGTACCTGGAGAAAACCCACACAGACACAATGAGAACATGTTAACAATAGCTAACCACTTATCCACTGTGTTGCAAACACTGCTGTTATTTATTTTCTTGTGAATAAATCTTGGGACTCCTCGTAAGACTTGGATAAACAAATAGAGAAATACAATGGATAGGTTTAAGGCCCCCAGTTTGCACGAATGCAAAGCCCTGTCTCTCACTTGCGTGTCTCTCATGGAAGAATGTGTGTATTGTGCATATCTACAGGTGGCACTAACATGCCCCCAGATAAGTCAGGGAAAAGGACAGCCATTAAACATGGATGTAAACAACACTGAAGTTAAATTATGTGCGGCTTTATAAATGTTATGGGGGGGAAAGTGCATTTGTCAGATCTCATTAGAGTACACAATTTGCAGTTATTTTGGTAAAACCATCTGCCGTATAACACATAAAAACCCATCTAAATACGACATCTTACGCATGACACACGGTGCATCCCCACACATGTAATCCTGCTCCATCCCGTCATACTCTCAGCCAGCACAAGCACTCACTTTTGAGTAACACAAACTGCAAAACCTACTGATTCAAAGCTGCTGTGTGGCGGGGTGGGGTGTGTCGGATGGTTAACCAAGAGCAAAGATACAGGCAGGAGGGAGAGAGAGAGAGAGTAATCACTTATCACTGCCGTGATTTATGGCCCGTTTTCACGTTAAACATGTTACGTGTTACAATGACAACACCCTAGTTTATTGAAAAATACCTGCCCGCCTAAAATAAAGAAGTGTTCCATTTTTCCCTCCTCAAAGGATGTGGTTTGCTGCCGGCAGGGAAATGCAATTATAGAACAATAATAACATCTAAATGTAAAAAAGGAGGAGAAATAGGGGGCTGTTGTGGGGGAGGGGGTTAGTTAATGGGCACTCAGCTTGGTATTCCTGTCTGTGAGATTTACATTTGGTGCCCAGTCGATTTCGGAGTCTCCAACTCATCTTGGCCCATGCAGCTTCCTGCGTGTTATTACCTTTCAAAAGGTTCATAGCTTTCTTTCTTTTTTTTTTTTTTTTTATGAAGTTCTTTACAGAGCCTTGGACAAAGGTAAAAACTAGTTTAACGGCTTGCTAAGTCAAGGCACGGCCCCACAAGATTCCTCCACTTCTCTGAGAATGCCTGGAAATGGGAACCATGTGTGCTTTGACGGCATCGATTCTTTTTATTATTAGTTTGTTTTGAATTAGGCTTGTGATTGCAGGATCCTGGGAGGCTTTCACCATCCATTAAAATGTTGATTTGACAGAATACACCACATTCTGGATAGGTGCCTTTGCACACAATAAAAGCCTATTGGCTATTGCTATTATTAATGATCACACTGTAAGTAATGTGATACTCGATTGATCCTGATTGGGGAATTTCCCTCTCAACCAGACGTTTTACATGGAGGTCAGGGCTCACCAGGAGTCAGACTTGGTTTGACTAACAGGAACTGAATTCATCTGGCCAGGTAGGAAATGCAGGAGCATCTACAGCCATGCTGACTGAAAAGAAAAACCAAAAAAAAAAAACCTAATTTATTATATTTTTCATTTTGCTTTATTTTCTGCACTTTTGAAAGTTTAATCCTATAATTATAGCTCTTTGAAACCAAATTTAATGTTTTGTGTCTGGGGTGTTTATCAATACTGCTATTTTTTGCCTTTAATATGCTTGGGTGCAAGTTAGTTCCTCAAGTGGCAATTCCTGGATTGGATACATGCTAAACACAGAGCCTTCCCACCCGAAGCAGCCCCATCCCTCACTGCATTCATTTCCCGCACCATTTATTTTGCTCACCATCATGAGCGAGATCCTGCCATCTGTTAAAATCGACACAAATCGTTTTGTCTGTGGCTCAGATGGCTGGAGCTCCCTCAGGTGGATCCCATGAAAACTTAAGCCTGTGGTGCTGGACACCCCCCGATCGTGGGCCCCGGTTGCGTCTCGTATGCCGTGGCGTGCACAATCACAGGTAGCCATTCAAAGTGACAGCATGGTCACAACCAATAAGCCGGCGGTGATTGGGCCTCTTGGGGTTGGATTTATTTTAATTCACTAATCCTGTAATGGTGGAGCCGGGTCTCCCTGGCCGTGGGGCTCCTTATGAAAGGATTGACAGCGCCGAGCCTCGGCCGGCCTGTCTCGCTGCTTCGGCAGAGAACTACCAGAGTCACTAAGCGGCATTTGACTCCTTAAGCTCCTAGAGGACTAAGGTTAGGGGCTGCCGGGGGTGCGGGGACGGAGGAAGGATGCGAGGCTGCTGCCTGGTGTGCGGCTGCTGGTAGCGGCGGTGTCGAGGCCGGAGGCGGAGGGACCGAACAGACCAAACATTCACCCAAAAAAAGTCCGTCGCTGGGACTAATGGGGAAATTATTTATGAACTATTTGCAATGCACCTGAAAATACCTCCAGTGAAATTATGTTTGGCAACCTGAACGGCTTTGAAGTCAATGGAGTGGCAATAAAAATTAGGCCTTCATTAGAGAGCTGGGCCTTTCAAACTGAATTGGCCCAGTCTCGGCGGGTCAGGGGCATTTAGGCAGCGCTCCGCTTCCTTTAGCTCTGGCAGCCACAGACACATGGAAGCAATTTGCCTGATTCTCTGCTGTTTTTATGATTTTCCCCTTTAATTTTTTTTCTCTCTCTCTCCACCACGCTCCTTTTATGTTGCGTTTAGGAAATTAACACTAACCGACAAATTACTTAGTAAATAAAAAAGGTAGAGCTGTAGAATGTTGTAGCTAGGAGTAGCCCAAGGGCCAGTGTTCGTCCAGCAACAAAGAAATCCTTGATAGCTGCTTAGATATGTCATACCCCGGCCCAGCTTTATTTTATCATGTGTATATAATTTTTTCAATTGAAATAAATGTAGGGCATTCCTTTCCCTGGTGTGCTATACTTGCGCTGCATGTCCACTCAGAAAGTGGTGCACTTAAGGAAAGGAAAAATCACTTGAAGGGATTCGGGGGTCATTTGCAAACTGCTTTACGCTTTGGTCAAGCACAAATCTCAGTGACAAAAAAATGAAGGCGGCCGACTGAAGTGAAACCGTGTAATCTTCAGAAAGCCAGATGCCCCAAAGTCCAGGGGATTGTAATCTTCAGAGATGTAAGCTAATTACTTAATCACTTGCATTTGTAATTCTTATTATTGTAAAAGAAATTGCTGTGGTGATTAAATTACTGATATTTATCTCCTAATAGTGCTGATTAGGAGGTGATGCTAATCTGTCATTCTGAAAGGCTGATATTAACGGCATCAATCTAAGAAAACAATAAACACTTAATGTGAAAGAGATGTTTTGTGCACTTGGGGACCAGATGGCCTGCTTTAGTCTGGAATGTGCAATATTCTGGCCCGCATGACTACGCCGCTAATGATGGGAACCACAAACTGTTGACTTATTTAATTGAGTTGTTTTGCCCCATTAACCTGTTGTCTGACATGCTGGACGCATGAGGCACGAAAGAAATAGTTTTTACTTGAAACTAAAATGAAAAACTCTCCGTTTTTCCTCCTGCACAAGATTTTGATTGTTACTCTCATGTAATGCAATTAATCACATCATGTGGAAAATGTCTTACAAATAAAGAGCGTAGCAGGTTAATGAGTGCGTGTGCAGCTGACACTCCTATCTTTGCATTGCAGTGACCTGAGTGGTTGAACAATAATGTTTCTCTAAAACACACATGACTTTTATCCTCGCCCCGATTTTGTGCACCTTTTTCTAAACACTTTGAACAATCCCAAACTGTGGAAGTGTGTGAATTTATTCTCCAGTGCTTCCTCCTAATGCTACAGAAGTAGCCATAAATTATGCATCAGGAATATGTATATGTATTGACTTTAATAAGAGCTATTTCCTACATGCCAGCTTTTGTACCTGCTGAAGAATCACTGGGGTGCTTCCTGACACCAGACACACGCTTGTTCTCTCACTCACACGCTCCTCTACTGACTTTCAGCTGGGGGAAATGAAACAAGAAAGAGCATAATTAAAATAATAATAGAGTCTCCTCTTGTTTGGGAGTGAGGGTGGGGGTGTTTCAGATATTTTTTCACAGTTGCATTTGGCAACGGTGGAGAAATTTGCAGGAACTGTCGGGGAGTGTTAGTGTAAATAAGTAAGCTCGACTTTGTTAGATTTTGATACCTAATCAAGTCAGCGCTGACAGGAGTTGCTCTTGCTCCATCTTTCTCGCTTTTTTCTTCTCCCTTTTTTTTCTCTTACCTGTATCTCTGACGTGACACTCCATCGAGTGTTAGTGCTGAATACTTAATGGCACAGAAAAACAACAATGCCACTCATTTAACAGTGAAACAACAAGCTCTGAGGCCCCACGATGCACGCCGAGGCGCATTCATAAACAAATCTTACTCTGCTTTTACGTGTCCATATTCCCTGCTCCTCCACCTCTGTGCTCCCCTGCCCTGACCCAGAACGAGGTTTTCTGCGCTGTGCATGTCATTTGTCCACTTCTCCTTCCTGTTTTCAGCTCGTTGGCCTCTAGTGCTTTGTGCCTATGAATGCTAACATGTCTTACCTTGCCCTGGGCAAGAAAGAAAGAGAGTATACCTTGGTATTTGGCCATTCTGCTCCCATAGTCTCTCTGGAAACCTCAGAGTATAACATTCATAGAGTCTTGGAAACACACACACACACACACATACTTGCAAGCACACGCAGGCACTGACAGTCAGACTGAGGTCTCGCTGGCACTAGTTGTCAAAACCAAATAGCTGCTTGTCCTTTCCATGAGAGCACCGGCCATGCGGTGCCCTTCTTTGTGAGAAAAGTCTAAAATGGCTGTTGACACCAGTGGACAGCACACTCACTGCTGGGTTCCCAGTCCCTCATGCCATTATAGCACCGTACACTGCACAATCAACATGCCACAAAGTAGTGCAAGTGAAAAAAAAAAAAGTGGAAGGGAGGGGGGATGGAGGTCAATCAGCGGGCCGAACTGTGAAAACCACAAAGAAGATGTCATCAAACAAAAATGCTTAGGTACACACGCTGAAAGACGGATGCTAAACAGGGGGGGCAGGGCTCTATTAAGATGACATCAGGGAAAACCTCTCAACAGCTGCATGGGAGTGCCGTCTGTTACGGGGGACAGAAAATGGAGGGCGATACAAGGGAACACTGATAGACTAACAGCAACAAGGGAGAGGGGGCTCATCGCCAGTCTAAGCATGTGCTGATTGAGCCCGGCTCTTTTTAACCGGCGGGCCTTCGGAGACCCCGGCGGTTGGCGGCGAGGTCGCAGGGGTACCAGCGGAGACACGGCGGCTTCAAACGCCCCCAACCCCTCCCAGCCCTCCACCGACCCCCGCTTTATCGAGCAACTGCGTGTTGCGCGGAATGCGTCGCGCTGAGAGCCCGCTTCGCCGTGGTGGGACCCCCGCTCTGATTGAGCTAACAGCTGGGATATGACATCAGCCAGAGTGTTGGCCATGTTTTCACTCACTGGCGCAATTCGGCTCTTTAAAAGGCTCCATCAGTACCACTCTGGCGAGCCGAAGAGAGTCGCTTTTCATCTCTTTGGCTGTGCGATCCACCAGCTGGTCCGAGTGCCCCTCGGTAAGAGGGACCGAGACGCCGGAGTGCTGGACGCATAAGTGGCTCATTGTCTTTATGCGCGCAGAGTGAGATGTGAGCCCTCGCATACATAAGAAAACAGATGCGCGCACACACTCTCAGTCACACTCAGATATTAATATAATGCTATTTTAACCAACGGGAGTTTTCCAGTTATGTCTGCTCCTAAGACTGTAACTGAAACCAAATGGCACCTATCTCTCTCTTGCCGACATGACAAAAATGGATTTCATGTGTGGGAGTTGTTTTGGCAACATCTCGCAAACTTTGGTTTGACCTCTGCACAGGTACTTGTGAATGAATTTTCATGAGTG
Organism: Karalla daura; assembly: GCA_029224185.1. Classification (NCBI taxonomy): domain Eukaryota; kingdom Metazoa; phylum Chordata; class Actinopteri; order Chaetodontiformes; family Leiognathidae; genus Karalla; species Karalla daura. The sequence goes on along the minus strand of CM055202.1, from coordinate 18,478,973 downwards.
GCGCTGAGCCGGGGCCGCGCTTTGGATTCAGCCTCCAGTCACAGTTTCCAACAGGGGCCTCTTAAAAAATACTAAACTCAGCCTCCTCAGAGTACTCACTGTGATTTAGCACTTGAATATTTCGAGGATAAAAATCCCTTTTTCCCCTTTGTCTTCTGTCCAAGTATCTTTCCACTGTGACACCGAGGGACCAATTGAGACAGAAATCTATTTGCACTGCTCCAGTGGCGTGTACGAGTGTGTGCTGAACAGAGAGCGCACATCGCCTGGAGTGAGTAAATCACCAGGGTGGAACAAAAGAATGGTTGGGGAAAAAAAAACAGGCAAAACACAGCTACAAAGCAGCTTATCACATTTAGCATGTGCTTATTAGGCCTCGTGCCTGTGCGCGGGCTGCTGAGAGATTGAGTTGAGCTATTTGAACTGTTTGAGACTGATGGTGAGTCTGGGGTATTCTGACGAAATGCAGAGACATAGTGGAGCTCACTGGGAGGCCTGCTATTTGGGTTGCGCTCTAAGTAAATAAGGCAAAACTAAATAGAACAAGAAGATGAACAGCTTGATACATATTTGCATAGAAGCACTTTAAGAACCACACTATACACTTATAGGAGCTGTTATGCGATGGGATTAACACTAATGGACAGTTTTCGCATTAGTGTGGCTGAGAGTGACTGAATGAGTGGTCGCTGCTTCTTTTAATCTTTTTTTTTGTCTGTTTCAAAGAATACAAGGCATCTCCTCTGTGGTGAACCAGGAAAAAAAGAATAGCACCACATCACGTATTTACCCTCAATGTGATGATGTGTCTGATCATGTATCATGTTCCTACAAGCGCTTGAAATGATTTTCACATTAAAAAAACAATTTGTGGGATTATAATGATCAATTTAAGATCTGTTCATCTTTTCTTTTGTCATTGTTGCTGTTTTTCATTAGGTAGCCATTACAGCTCTCCATGTAAAAGTTGCCATTCACAAGGCCTTTTCACAGCAGGGATGTGATGAAAAGAAGACAGGAAGTGATGTGTATAGCAACTATGTGGGAGAATATTATGATATGAATTTTCTCCCTTTATAACAAATATATTAAAAAATATATAACAAGGGGGTAAAAAACTCCTTGGTGTTTAAACGCATTCAGCCCAACTGCAAAGTCCTGATTGGTCGATATTGTGTCCTGAACTGGGACAAATATGGAAAACCCAGACAGATATCAAATCAAACTTGTTTTATCTTATCAGTAAATATTAAAAACATGAAGTGCACTCATCTTATTACATAACACATTGCAGCAGTGCTCAGATCTGCTGAGTGTAACATTAACTTTCTGAGCAGCTGATAATGAACTTCCAGCGAGAAACGAGGACACGGAGGAGGTGAGGCCACGGTCTGACTGTGTCAGCCGGAGCAGGGAGCGAGGGGGGGGCAAGCACATAAAGCACATCATTGCAGTAATCAGATTTGCTGAGTCCGAAATAAGTTTTTCACTGCCTCATAAAATATGCACATACAATTTTGTAACACTTTTAAATGAACAAACATGTTGTACTCTCCGCTATTCCTCAGCTCTGTCTAAACTGCGGTTCTCGCCCCTCCCTCCGTCCCCCTGCCATTAAATCTGGGCTCGGCCGCAGCCAGCGTTATATTTCTGCTTCAGCATCGTGCACGCAATGCAGAGTGAGGGAATCGCAGATGTCACTGTGTGTCACTTCTAAACACACATTTTCAAGGTCCCTGTTTGTGAGAAAGCCCGACACACAGCATCCAATCTGGGAGGGACTGTGGTCAAGAAAATGAATTTCTGCATCGTAGCATTTTCATACATTTAACTCTATCGGTTCAACAAATAAAAAGAGGTCTTTAACCCATTTTGGTCTCCACAAACATGAATTTAAGAAAGCTTTTGCTGCTACTTTTTTTATACTACACAATAATTTGGATTATCATTTTAATGAGTGTCAGTATTTTAACCATACTACATATTATCCTATTGGCCATATGCATAAAAAACTCAACTAAAGCTTTGCCAGACTGTTACATTTGGCAGACTGTGAAGACATTTATTTGAATTAAGTGATGTTGAAACATTTTACACAATGAAATTCACTGTGTAAATGAGAACTGTTTTCCAACATGAAGACCAGTTTGCTTCTGTTTATTTTTGTATTTTCCCGGTATGTCGCATATTGTAAGCCACATGCAGAATAAAACAGAAAGCAGGATTGGTCTGAGTCAATATTATACCCTTTTGTTTCTTAGAAATCTTTTAAGATGATGATGATGACAGCGGATACGCTGAGGAGACAATTCTGTCCGATGCACACAAATGTTTTGATCTACGTCTGCATGTTTCCCTCACTGCTGGTTGGAGCTGGAGCCGATCAACGCCTGTGACTGCCGCGGAGTCATCTGACCCGGGAATGATGGTGGACGGCGATGGCACCCTCTTACGCTGAAGACAAAAGCCAGATGTCGCTCGGCATTAGTGAATTTTTCTTTTTTCTTCAAATGTGAAAGTGGCTTTAGTAAACACTTACGTGAGAACGAGGCAAAGTTTGACCTTACAAACAGCTGGGCCAGCTGTCCCCCAACATAAGAGGCTTCTCAAGAATCCTGGAATTAAAAGACTGTCCTCGCCTCCACAGGCCCCAGACATTTCCTCATCACGTACAGTGCACTCTGAACTCCACTGATCAAGTTACGCCAATGAGGAATTTTGAAACAGGTACATACAGAACTGAAAGCAGTATGTTCACTCATTAGCTTATATGGAAACCTCAGCAATCTTCTGACCTATATAAGAGCGGGCTAATTCTGTACATACTGTACAGTAGTTCTGCCCCATCAGCTTTAAAAGGCCGTGGCAGGTTCTCACAACATGCTACCTGTCCTCTGAGGCCTAAAGGGAATCAACAGCATTGTGACTGCCTCAGCCAACCTAAGCTTCCCTTTGTTTCCTTGCCAAACCAGGGCTCATAGAGTAGTTGCATGTTACTGGGGCCCATTCTCACATCATTGCCCTGTCATACAGAATAAAGTACTTCAGTCGGAGTGGCAGTGTTGGAGAAAGGTATGAGAACAAGACAAAGAGAAAGCGATAGAGGAACAGAGAGCTCTGATGTTTCGGTGGAATTTGAATTATACTCTGTGCAGGAAGAGAAAATGGGAATCAATTACTGTTTTGTCTGTTTGGGTGTTTTATAGAAGTTGTCAAAGGGCAACCAGTCAGGCCTAGATGGAGGTCAGACATCAGAGGTTGTTTCTCCGCAAAGAAGCACCAATTGACGTTAATCAGAATAATGGTTTTCTGTTCACACGTTCACACATGCATGCTCGCACAGACATGGACACACACACACACACACACACACACATTTTTCTCCCCGTTTCTCTGCCTTTTTAAAAATCTTGTAGCCATATCTCAGAAAGACCTAATCTGAAGCTGAGAAATTCCTAAAATGCCCAGCGTCTTCTCCACTTTGATCTGGGGAAAGTTTTGCAAATTCTGTGTGTGGAGCAGCCCTCAGTCTGCCCTCCCCCTCCGTCTCCCTCCACCCTGCCATCCTCGCACCAGCAGCCTCCTCCGTCAGCCCCCCACCCCACCCCCCCCCACCCCCCCACCGCTTCATTAGCCAACCTTTAGCCACCAAACAACAATTAGGCCTGTCGTTTGCTCGCCGGCTCGGCTCTGCTAGGCCGACTGTGCGGCAAGGAACAGTCCCTGACTAATGATTGGCTAAAGAGACCTGACAGCATGTTACAGCCACAGCTGTAATTGAATACAAGCTCTAACAAGCCTTTGAACAGGAGGAAGAAATATTTCATAAGCTTGATGCAATTTGGTGTGTGCATGTAATGAAAATAATGAATGTGATTCCCTCACATTTTTAACTTATAATTGATGGGGTTTTTTTCTTCCCTTTTTTTGGGGGAAATAACAGCTCGAGACGGACACGGGGAGTGAATAATATGAACATTTTGATCCTCTTTCTCTTTCAATGCGGCAAAAAAGTATCATTTTGTTGGTGTTTACACACTAATTTGTTTTTTTCGGGGTTTATAACAAGAATGATGTTTTGCTCTTCGAAACAGCTGGTGATGTGTCAGATGTGGGTCGCATGACAAGCAGCGGCTCATTTCTTGGACAGTTCACATCCCCCGGCTGAAATCTTCAGATCACATTAATTGTTTTGGTGCATGTTCGCAGGACTTTTCCAGTACTTTCTGATGCCAATCAGGAGCCTGGACGGCTTACAGCTCTCCCTGCCCGACCAAGTCTGCATAGCTCCAGTGTTTTTTAGGCATACATTCCGAGTATTCCAGCAGTTTCTAAAGCATGCGGTAATCAAAACATGCTAGAAACAAATATTTAGATTACCGTGCTGTTCCCTTATCGTAATTTTGTGAATAATCTGTGAATAATTTAGCTATGTCATTTGCAGGGCAGAGCAAACACGCACTGTGCAAAATCTCCAAAAGTTGGAATGGAGTGAGGGGAAAGTTTTCTGTAGTTGCTGCGGCCAAAATTGGGACAAGAAGAAGAAGAAATTGGACATCAAAGCCTAACATAATATCAGAGTCCGGTAATCAGGACATCCGCATTAGACAAATGTCACAGAGCGAGCAAATGAAAGGCTCAAATGATGAATTGGAACAAATTACACAGAGAAAAAACAATCAAATATTAAAAAAGGGCACACCACTTTTCCCCTCTGACATCAAGGGTACACAGCAAGTAATCACCCAACTGAAATGTTCATCATTGCCTCCATTTAGTGTAAGCGTAATAAAAGACATGTCAGAGCTGGGAGAAGAATCCCAGCCCGGCTACTCATTACTCATGGGGGACAGAGAGACTTTTGGGCCTAATAAGGACATGATTTAGGCAAATAAGGCCGTTATGATAATCGGGCTGCTGATAATAAGGCATTTTTGCTCTTGTTTGTTTTCTTATTTTGTGGCATATTTACCCTAGATCGTCAGAGAGGGGGAAAGCATGTGTCTGATTGGTCTTTTTCTTTGATTTTAATTCTCTTAGCAGGGCACCCTTGATGTGTGCTTTGAATTCACCAGGGATGAATCGAGACGGGGTCTGAATTTTTAAACAAGGTCCTCTTTGCGGCTGATTTTATAGGATTATCAGCGTCTTTGTGTGGGGGTCGTCTATGGAAGCAATTACCTGTGAGAAATTCAAGTTTCTTAAAGTAGGTTAATGGCTGGAAGTTAAAGGCACTCACTGGAAGTGCAAGTGGTTTGACATCGCAGGTGATGCATTTGGTGTGTGTGCATCTGCGAGTGGCTCGTCAATGATCGGCTTCATAAACAAAGAAGAAAGAGGTCTGTGGTGCAGCGCTGGGACTACACAAGCTATCAGCTACAAATCCCTCTTTGGATCTCTTTGTCCAGTGTAAAATGTTGGTTATGGTAATGGGATTATAGTGGATGCATTTAAACATAGCTTCAGTCAGCCGACTCATGTGGAATGGATTTATTGCCAGGGTCAAGAGTATGTGGAGTTGATATTTGGCTCTGACTGCATCAAACCCTGCAAGCATGAACCGAGCTCAGCAGATGCCTGAAAACCTGCAATTTGATACAGGTGTAAAGACATTTTCATTTCTGTATCATTGCTTGAAGGTTTTGCTTCATCAGATCTTAATATCTACAAAGCAAATGCGTCATGAGGACGTCAGGAAGCAGCCCAGCGCAGACAAAACAAACATTTGTCTCCAAGTGGCCACCACACATTCTCCAGGAGGTCAAAGGGAGGGAATCAGTATTTAGCAGGTCACAAACTGGAACTTCACTGGCCACTAAATCCTAAACACTGGGCTATTTCTACACAGAGCTAAGACATTAATGCCTGATCTCCACTCAGCTCGAGCAACAAAATTAACTTCTGTGAAGTGAGACAGTTCATTTTGTCTTGCACCACTGTAAAGACAAACTTTTGAAAATTTGTCTCTTTGAACTGGCGCCATGACATTTTCAAGCCTTATTCATGCAGCATTGCCACTCCACTCTATTTCTAATATTTGTCAGAACCTAAAAGTAGCAGCTTGTCCATTGCATCCAGTGCTGCAATCAACAGAGTGGCCTTTGTGGGGCAGTGGCGGAGCTATTTGTCTTTGACATGGAGAGGGACACACAGTGAGACAAAGACAAAATCATAGAGAAACGGTGCAGCTGCTCGGCCCTAAACAAAGGCAGGAGGAAGAGAGGAAAATTAATTTGACAGTGAATAAGTGACAGCCATTGCTGTCCTTTAGTGCTGCGCTTTCTTCTGCTCTCCTAAGTCCCTTCTCTCTCTAATTGCACGCTGGACATCTTTGAGCACGTTTGGGAATTTCACCCGCGATCTGGCACAGATTAACAGTCCCACTATGCTTTGTTGCTGCTATATTTGCATGATAATTAGTTGGTGGCAGTGTGTATTCTAATTAATTTATTATTTCACAAATATAGGTACACAGGGAAAGGGAAAGAGAGAGAGCTGCAGCAAGAGAGCGAGAGGAAAACAGAACAATGTGAATTAATTAAAGTGATTAAAGGATTGACTGAACTTTGCCTTGATGTGTTTATTCAATTAATAAGCAAAGTGGCAGATGACTGTTTGACTTTTATAACAATTAATCGTACCATTTTCGTTAATTTAGGCTCATTCATCTTACACTTATCCTCTTAAACCATCACATCAATCTTATCCCAGAAAATCTTCAGTGCCCAGAACAGCCCACCCATGACAATATTTACAAATAATATGGTAATAAATTATTCTCACAATGCCTTCAGACTTCGTCTACAGAGGTTCATCACCAAGTTAAACACTCATTGTTTTCTGAAACTATATGCTTTTGATTTTGTCTTTTTAATGTACCATATTTTCCAAACTATATATTTCGTAGTCGTATTTTCAAACATTTATTTCATAAAAAACCAAAAATTAATAGCTTGATGCCACTAGGGGAATTTAAAGTTATTGTAAGAGCACTACTTCTAAAGTGGATGCACTTACACCATAAACCAGGTAGTCTGTTATGTCCATGGAAGAGGTCGAAGGCAGCAGCTCTTTTTGCAGCTCCAGATGTTTGCACTGAGGTCGTATGGATCGATGTTGTTTACATTGACCAACCTGGTCATGTACCTCTCCCGGGCATCTCTGTTCAGTGTTTCTCTGTATGGTATCCGCTCCTTTTCCAATCCAAAAATCTCCACTTGTATGCTCACGGTTTGTTTACTTGCCGGTAACCATCCAAAATGGCACCGGTGGGCGTATCACTCACGTGGCCGACAAAGGCGGGTTGTCATGAGTGTGGGCGGTACCCTCTTGTGGTCATAGATGACATTGCATATCTTTTTTTTGTTGCTTCAAAATATAGGTCGCATGAACAGCCAACCTACTAAAAACGAACAATGTATGGTTTGAAAAATACAGGAGTGATAATTGGTCTAAACTGAAAGTAACACTTGCTGGACTTCATCCATCCATCCATCCATCCATCCATCCATCCATCTATCCATCCATCGTCCATCCATCCACCCATCCTTCTTGGGGGTCTAGGAACATACATGTTCGGAGTAATAGTCACCGAACATGTATGTTTCTGGACTGTAGGGGAAAACTGGACTAGCCTTAGAAACACACTCACACTCACACAGAACATGCAAACACACACATCGGACACATATGTGCATGATGTGCGTATCATGTCACATTAGACACTGTGAAATGTATGCATCCCTTTGACGATCACTCAGAAATGATGCAATCTGCACTGTACGTGGGTATTATGAGGTCTGTGAGTTGTACAGGGAAAAGTGTTTTGCCAGTGAAATGAATCTAGCGCATCCATATCACTGTGGGAGCCTTATCACTCCATATAACTCATTAAACTCTTTCTCACTTGCCGTCACCTTTGTCTTCTTGCTTTCCTGAGTCTGGGGGACAGGGCAGTGCTTCCCTCCTCCTTATTGTCCTTGCAGAGGCCTCTTGGGGGTTGTTCACCGGGGACATAGAACAGTTTGAGTGGAGTGCTTGCAAAATCAAAACACCTCTTTATTGTCCGCCTCTGTATCCGCCTTATTCCCAGTGCATTGTCCAGAGGAACAAAGGGAACCATCCATTTCTCTGATAGAAGCCAATGGCTGGTAAGAGGTTTGATTTGAGTGTTGAGGATGCTATTTGCCTAGAGAAAGCCCGAGGACGAGGGCTGATCGCGCTGGCAATGGAATGGGGCTGTCAGCTGGCATCTAGCGATAATTGCTTCCCATGGCAGGACCCCGTCGGCCGGGAGAGGAGGCGCGCGGTGTGGAGAGGCAACGCGGGAATCCATTTTCACCGCGGCCCAGTCATAATTGTTTCGTGAACACGAGGATACTTGTTGCCAATCTGCGTGAAGGCCGAGCTCTGATTGACACCAATTGACCAGAGAGACCAGGGGATAAGGGGAGTAAGGGAGAGGGATTTTCTTTCTTTTTGTTTTTTTTTGTTGGTAAGGCCTTGAGTATCACCATGATTGTCACTCAAACATTAGAAGTAGAAGAGAGACGGAGTGATGGGAAGGTGAGGGAGAAAGCAGAAGAGAGAGGTAGAAAGGGGGGGGGGGGGTCCGTGATAATCAGAATTCCAATGTTCCAGTTTAATTATCCTGTTTCTTTTTAGATCATTTCCTCCTCCATTATTTATCCTTTCAAAATCCAGCCTTCTCCCTGGTGATTGATCATTTACACAAGTCAATAGAGCACTAACCATGAAAACAAGCAGCACAGCCCAATGTAATGATTTTCCCAGCATTATACACTACTGGGGCGAATATATATTTCATCCCCTTTAAGCTGCAGGAGAACTATTGATTAGTAATTGATAAGATCATCTCTTTAAATCGACACCGATGCCTCTCCGCTTTATCAAAGAGCTCCTTAACACTGATTGTGATTACCGCATGTTCTGTTACTCAATTTGCTTTCGCCAGAACCGGTTAATATCAGAATCACGTGGCCCCACTCACTTCGCTTTACAAGAGGGCTTAGATCTATTTGGCGAAAGCAACCGGGGAACTTATCACTCACCTGTCCAAAGCTAATTCCGCCTGGTGTCAAGCATGGAATTGGATTTAAGGACAGGGAAGTCGTGCCGGCCCGTCTGCAGTCAGCAGGTCCCAGTGCCCCTCTCGTGTGTCACTTCAGTGCCGGGAGAACATGCGAAGTTCTTAACAGGGTAAAGCGCCATCACACGGTATCTGAGGCCCCGTGCAAATCTCCAATGACATTCTCCATTCCCTACATATCCCAAGACTTTGGACCAGCATCCCTATCTATAAGCAGAAGGAATGCATTATATAAGGAATCGGCAGCCAGTGAGACAATGATGTCCAGGCCACACAGGTATAGATAGCTACCCACCAGGAAAACACTTTTGGGCTGCATTGTTCATGTGACACCAAAAAAACCTCAGATGTGGCAACAAAGACGGCTTTGTACCCTGGGCAGAATCAGTTTGCTCTGTTTTGCTATTCAGAGAGCAGTGGTTACATCCAGATAACGACAGAGTAATTGCCGTGGTAACGGTGTTGTTTAGCGGCTGGGCAGGGTCAAGGGTGAGAGATTATCCTGAAATATTCTCCCTGAGAAGAAATGGCCGCCTCGGTCCTCAGCAGTGGCCCGCTCGCTGCTTAGCCTTGAGGCATTCAAATTGACAGGTCTCATTATGTGTGAACTCCCAATATTCCCCTTCGTATTGCCGGGCCTGTCAGTCTCCACCTGCCTGTCCATCTCGCTGCTGTAGCTTCTCAGCATCTGCTCAGTGACAACCACCATCCCAGGCAGGTTTTAAACTGGAGAGTGTGTATGTGTGCATGTGTTTCTTGAGCGAAGGATGTGAGTGTAAGTGTGTGTATGTGTGTGTGTGTGTGTGTATGTGTGTGTGTGTGTGTGTGTGGATGTAGGCACTGGCAGGCTTTACAGTAAGGGCCCAGCTATCAGCTGACAATCTGACAGGGGTCCTCTTGTAAACAAACTGTAGCAACCAGCGTGATCTAACCTATAGCAGTGTACTGCAAATTAGACGGGGACTCACACCTCGCATGCTAGCAGCTACGTAGAAATAGGTGCACGCACATGGAAGCACACGCACACACATGCACAGAAGCATGATGGTACCTCAGCAGAATCTTAAGTACCTTATGCAAACTGTATGTTTGTTGCAGAGGCACAGGCAGAGCACTGATGAGTGGCTCATTATGGCAACACCAGCACTACACACTGGGTATCGCATAATCAAAGCCTGGGGGTACGTATTAATTATCCTTTTGAATAGTGATGAAATTTTAAAAAGCTTCTCCTTAAGGCTCACATCACGGATAGATGAAACAAAGCGCAGCACAGCTTGCGCGCCCAGGCTCACATGTGTTTTTACATCTGTTCAGGATATTTCAATTTGATGCTCAACAAGCTGAGACCGAGATTAAAGGATAATAATGTGTCATCCTCCACACAAGCATCTACTCCAGAGCGGGTAATAGCACATCAGCAGGCAGGCATGCAGGCACGCCGAGGCTGCTGGAGGAAAGCTCGCTGCTACAGCCATCAGAGGAGAAGTCGATCCAGTCACGCGTGTGTCTCCAGCTTGTCTCCAGTCAAGGTTGCTGAGGCACCGTCTCTCTGCTTCCCCTCACTCGCTCTGGTTGACTGGGAGATTGTGGGGAAGGGGCGGGTTGGCGGAGGTGTATTGAGATTTGCTTGGAAGAAATATTTATGAGCTGTTTTTCTTTTTTTTTTCAGAGAAAGCATTGTCTTTAATGAACATGTTTAAAGATTGTTTCGCCATCTATAATTTATGTGGCGGGGCATCGCCGGGGAGAAAACAGGCGAGTTTCAGTTTGTGTACGTGAACCCCCCCCCCCCCCCCCCCCCCCCCTCCTGATAGTGATGGTAAAGAGCATCCTGAACATCTGCTTTGCCAGAGAGGTGAGACTGCCTGACACCACCGTGGTTTGCAGAGTGACTCGTGGGATGCAGAGGCATTGTAAATGTGATATTTGTTACTAAATTGTGCAAGGAGCTGCTGATTGACACGCATTGACCAGACAAACAAGGTGATGTTTGGCCTTAAACATCAGTATTACTGTCACTCAGAAGACAGGCTACAGAGACAGAAGGAGAGCAGATACTGTGCATTGTTCTGGTAGAAGGATACTTACTTTTGATCAAAGCTTTTATGAAGCAAAGCCTTACAGGAGACCAGGAATGAAAAACCACTTTAACCTTGACTTTGTTGAATATAGTGACAGTCTATGCAGGATATAAAGTGTATTCTATAGCAGTCTTCAAAAAATATCATCACATGCTCATTCATGTATAAACTTGTATAAAGGATATTGAGATCCACCTGAGAATTCAGATGAAAACACTGGCACATAGCTTCTGTATTATCACCAGATAGCAAGGATAAATACTCAACTGAACTATTCTAGGTCACCGTAGCTGGCGTAAACAGTTATCTAGTTTTAGATTAATATCAAAATCAATGAAATAGTAAAAACAGTGTTTCTTTGATAAGGCAAAATGTATTTTCCCATCAACTGTATTAAGATTAACATTCTAATGATTCCGACAGCTGTAAACATGTCCCCAACTTCATCCTCAGGCTTAAGTTTTTCAGACTGAAGAAAATTCCAATAGAGCTACAAGCTACTCACACACTCAGCAGTTCACCTCACAATAAGTGACCAGTTTAATTCACTTCCCAAACGGTGCAGGCCTGGACCCTTGAGCCAACCTCTGTGAAGAAGGAAAGAAAAACAGAACAGAACAGTTGTGATAAAAGTTTAGGTCAGGACTGTAAGTGTGTGAACTAAATACTATTAGTATATTGGATGCATAGTTACTCTAGAATAGAATAAATAGTTGAAATAGTTAACTATCATTGAAAGAAATGGAAAGTAGGCCCATGGATTAACAATTGAGTTCGAAATGTACTGTATTTATCGTTAAAGCTGTTAGTTAAAGTTAAAGCAGGCTAACAGATGAAATAGACAGAAGGAATATGAAAGATATGGAGGACCATAAGAAATGTGTTGGAAAAGTTAAAAGTAATTAAGTATGTAATTCACAGATTAAAGTTTGAAACACCATTTGCCACTAAGCGGTACTGTGAATGCAAAGTGGATCAAACCGAGCAGTTTTACTGCATGAGAAAGCTAAGCTCCTTCAGTCCATCTGACAGGGAAGCACTGTTGTAATGCAATGCAACAGCGCAGATGTGCAATAAATCATGACTTGACTCGGCTCTGTGATCAGTTCTGAGGCCTGAGATTGCAACACCATCATCCCTGCGAGCAGCTTTCCGTATGTGAAGGCGCAGATAGTCGTCAGGTTGGAGCAGGTGTGTCCCAGGATCAGTCAGTCAATGATATAAGAATGATATAACAATGAACGGCGTTTTGTATTTTTTGGTGTAAATACGAAACATATTTGACGATGACTTAGTGAGTAGTGAAGTTGGGTCGAGGGCCTTTCTGTATTCTGTTTTCCCTCTGGTTTCCCTCAACAGTCCAAAAACATGTATTGTTGGGTGTGAAACAAGCATTCTAATGGATGGATGGACAGGTCAGCGCAGTAAGAGGAGCTTATGATTGCTCAACAGCCACAGCCACAAACCTCACACCGGCTGCACACACACCACACACCAGAGAGGCTGCTCCTTGCTTTGTGAGCTTTTGCGAGACAGAGTTTTTTTTTCCTTTTCTCCACCCTGTAACGGGAAATATGAAAGTGTTTCTGCAGCTGAACAATATCAAAAGTCAAGGAGCCAGTCTTCATGACAACGCGCATCAGACCTCCTCGGGTTTAGCGGTGCAGCATTTGTCTGGATGTCTCCTCCTATGACCAGAGAGGCTGATCTAATCGCCTGCCGCCGCCGCCGCCGCCGCCGCCGCTGCAGATACACCCTCCGTGATGACAGCGCGGGTGAGCAGGTGAGGTCACAGTCAATTGTCACTAATAGGAGCGAGATCAGTGGCGGCACGAGCAACTGTGTAAAAACTCTAACCTTATTATTTACAAAGCTGCGCCTCGAACCTTATCAGCCTCAAACGCGGGTTTGCCTTCAGCGCGTTTGCAGCTGAGCGCAGATTATCGCAGTCAAAAAAAAAGAAAAAAAAAAGAAGAGGAGCGGGGGAAAACAAGCTATACTGTAGCCGTCAAAATTTCATCCTGTCTGAATTTCTTTTCTTACAAGTGCCTTGGCATATGTAAACACAAGCACACCCACACAAAGGCACACACACATACACACATAAATACACAGCCACTTAAAAGTGCACGCCTATGCATACACACACAACCACATGCACACACATGCTGCTATTCCTCCAGTCAAGGATGTTGGAAAACCTGTCAGACTTTCACAAAGAAAAGCAAATTTATTTATTTATTTGAGTTCAGAGTAATTACAGGCATTACCGTGGTGCTTGGCTCTGACATCTCTTTATAAAATCAGGTTCACGGTGCGCCAGGTAGAGACGTGCCAGAGAGGAAATGTGACTCTTTTTCTCCTCTAATCTCTAATCAAATTAAATAGGTGAACACTTTTTTCCTGCTCTCGCTCGCTCTCGCTCTCCCCCGCCCATCACATGAGAACGGGGTGGGTAAAGCTTCGCCTGAAACTGCCAAGCATACATCCAGACACCATGAAAAGTTCTGCTTGTCAGCGCTTCCGTAAATTTTTTTTTCCTGAGGAATTTTTCAATATGACTGCGAGAGTACACATAGCAGCAGCTCAAGGAAAACACCAGGGCCGAGAATCCAATTCAAGGTATTTGTTTCCATTTCCGGCTATTTGGCAAAGATGAGACTAGATAAATATGTTATTCATTCCTGCCGAACACAGTGGCTTCTGTGGAAAGATGTTACCCGTGCCTCTTTTCTTTAACGCTAAATAATTGAACAGAGAGAGAGGAAGGCCTCTGCAGGGTTCATATTGAGCTTTTACTGACTTTCCCCACATCTGTTCCTACTGGCTGTCTTCCTTTGCACACACACACACACACACACACACACACACACACACACACACACACACCCACGCACACACACAAAGATCCACACTCACGCAGATCAGATGACAACACCGCTGTCTGAGATTCACGGCTTTGAGCTTTTGACAAAATAAGCGAGATGAAGACGGGTGCAGGTACAACGTGGTCAGACTCCGCTGGGTTTGCCGTTGCTCACACTCCTCCTGCAGCACGAGCACCAGCAGGCGCCCCAGGGCCCTGACAGAGGAAATATGACACATTAAAAAAAAAAGAGAAACAAGAAGTGGGGGGGGGATGAAAACAACTTCCCCCCGTGAAGAAAAAAAATAAGCCTTGTGTTTTACATCTCTCTCTCTCTCTCTCTCTCACAGACAGCTTCAGGGACAGTTTATGTGCACGAGACAAAGATACTTTGACACTGTCAGCTTCTGTCACCCACGCCGGCGATGGTTGGCAGCGAGGAGTCTCTGCAGCAAAGCGGCCTGCTCCTCGTGTGCGCACTGGCTGGGTCTTTTGTGCGCGACTTGATGTCTAGAGGCCTTTATGATAATGAACAGTAGGTCTTCCCCCACTAAAACATATCAATAAATAAAACATAGGGACTCCTCCATTGTGCTGGATTCACGCGTGGAAGAGGCGCGGGCCCCCTTGTAGCTGGCTGCCACTTTAAGGCAAGCGTAGCTTAGCTGTGATACAAATACACCATCATAAACACTTAAGATGAACAATCCACCTGAGACAGAGTGAGCAGCCCTTTCATCCATGGCGAAGAAGCACTATACATAATTAAGAGAGGAAAGTGTAAAGATATAATTGGTACATTGTTGATAATCTTGATTACCATTATTAAGTAGTTTTTAAAGATACATGACTCTGAGCCATATTTAGAGGACCTAACTTATTAATCAGGCAGCTGTTTGCTGTAGCTCTTCAGAGAAATGCAGAGGGAGAGGTACAGTAATAACTCAGTATGGGGGTGAGCGTGTGCGAGCGGGGAAGATATATTGTTATTTCACAATAAATGAATATATCTAGCGAGAAAACCAAATAGATGATATTTGCTGGGCCTGAAAAAGTGATGCGCCCAGTGATTAAACCAAACATTTATGAGCAGGTGAAAAGCACGGCGCAAAGAGAAAACGGAGCTGACAACAAGAATTAACGCATTCGAAACCGGCTGTAAATCCCTGACCACATGAAACGAAACGTTTGAGAACATACGCACGGAGGTCCAGACCAGTCCCGCTTTGTGTCCTAGGCATTCGAGCAGGGTCTTTGTTTCTTTGTGCTGTTGCTCTGCCTGCAGAGGTCACGCTGAGGGTCGTACCCCCAGGTTGGACGTGGGTTCTCAGGTGCAGTCTGACGTCCAGGCTGAGCCCCCCCCTCCCCACTTCCCCCAACTATCCCCAGGCCGCATCGCCACTCTTCAAACACTGCTTGAAACAAACAAGTCAAAGAAAAGACAGAAAAAAAGGGGGTAGTGATGGGGGTTGAATCGTGGAGAAAAAAGGAAGATTGAACATTGATTAGTAAGATAACATTGGTAGATGTTTATTTCCACAACAGCAGCAAGATTTTTCAAGCAGAATTTAATCAGAATGATTTGTTTTATAAAATTAGGAATAACCTTTTACTTGACAAATGACCAAACAAGTAAAAAGGTAAAGGTATGTCCTCCAACTGTATTGATAATCAATTTCATACATGGAAAAGAATCAGTGAAAAGTGTGTTCCTCTGCTATTTACAGGCCGGGAGAAAGATGCTGCAACAAGAGAAGAGACTTCTGAGCTCGTGGACTTCAGCACCAGGAGTGCACACAGTAAAACTCATGCATATTAAACCCTGACTGGAACATAATAAGGCTATAAATCATAACATGTTTTCAGACTCTTTTTTTTATTATTATTATTTAATAAGTTAGCATTTTCATTCAGTTCTAATCACTGGGACGGAAACTTGTTGAGTGTCACAACTAAAAGGCAGCGGACACAAATTTCACCGTGTAGCTTATATATCATGCACTGCTCACCCAAACGCTATTAGTTGGGGGCCGGTGAACACAGTTTATCTGGGATCCGTGATGATGCTCGTCATCATAGCCACACTGCCCTCCATTGGTTAAAGCTCACATTACAACAACTGTGCAGGGGCAAAGTCAGTATTGACGTTCCAATTTGACTAATAGCAGGCCAGGGCTGTAAGACACAGGTGCGTTAAAAAATTATCGACAGCAGGGAAAGACTTCATCACGAGATGCACGGCGTTTTCGTGAGGCCTGCTGATCCCATGGCGTTACCCCGCTCAGGTAAAGAGCCCCCCCCCCTTCCTCATTCCTTCTTTAAATCATTTCAGCCCCTATCAGCCCCCTCCCGCGCGCCCACCCTTCGTCTAATCGCACGGTGTAAAATAATGACAACGGTTGATGCAGATATCACATTAAAAATTGAGTTTAATTCTCTTGCCACTATTGATGATTTTCAGCCGGTTGAAAAAGAAAGGCAGCAAGGCTGTGGTTGTGCGCCGCCCCTCAGGCCACATTACACCGCACATCGCTGAGTGCAGTCATCACTGAAACATCAGTTTGGATTTATTTAAGTGCTGTTCACCCCTCTTGTCTCACTCGCAATGCTTGAAAAAACAAAAGAAAACAGTGATTGCATTCGTGCTGAAACTTGTTGCCACACACACATGGTTGTCATTGATGGTGAGAAGTTTGAGGAGATCTATTCCAGCGTTGGACCTGAGGAGGGCAATCAAAGTCACTCTCTGCACTTTGTTACGTGTGATGGATGGGAAATCTGATGGCCCGGCTTAGTTTCACACCTTTTTCTTTGCATATCTATCCAAACATCGATCATCTTCCCTGCTTTGTCCTCAGCAATGTCATGGTTGCCTGGACTCTCATCGGTTTCACTCATTGGCCCTAAACATATATGTTTCTTTGACTGGAGGGAAGCCAGATGGAGAAAAAGCAGATAAAACCAATATAAAACACAGGAAAAACACGTAAACTTAGTCGCCCTGATCGAGATTGTAAATGGTGACAGAACTGTGCTGCCTTGCTATAGTTTGTCTGTTATTATGACTGATGGGAAATATAGTTACTTCAGTGTGAACAACAAAGAGTAAATAAGGGCAAAAAAAAGAAGAAAGCGGCCAGATTTACTTCATCTGCTGAGTCCTACTACATCTGCAGTGTTTTAAAAGGCTGCAACATGAGCACCCAATACACAAAACACAAGAAGTATATTTAAAAGCTGTGCGGCCCTTAGGAATAATATGATATCAGCATTTTCCCATCCGCTTCCCATCAGTGTCACAGATGCTCCTCAGGCTTATGTTGCTCAGTGGCAGAGGAGCAACTGCACTGTGTCATGACACAGCACACAGCCAGATCAGTGCGATCACACAGTGACTCATCCGTTCTGCCGAATTGCTTTTTAGAGCACATCTATGACACCACGGCTCTATTTCATATCTCTGGTGTCTCACACGTGATCCTCCTGTCCACCGGGCGGGAGTGGACAGCCTTCGATACACCTGTTTGGATGGCTCCATCTGCGATTCTATCGTTGTGATTGGGGTGCGCGCGGTTTGATGATTTTACATTTCCAGCACACCTCCGCCCCACTCAAACCTGGGCCGAGGTCTAATTAGTGAGCGTGAGTGAAAACAGCTGTGCAGGGCCGTTTTTAAAAAAAGCCTGTATTAAATTCCTCTGAAGGGTACATGGAAGCACAGCCTTGCATACACACACACACACACACACGCACACACAGAAAATGCATGTGTGAAACTAGGAAGCCACAATTACACAAATGAGGACAATCAAGGGGCTGTCTCTACCTAGAGAAACATCTGTATCTATGCTGTACACTTTAGGCTTTTCACTGACTGTCACTGGAGGCAAATGGCTGAGGTTATGAAAGGATCTGTTTTAATGGCTATTAAATGGAGCCACAAACAGTAAAGGTACACGTAAAGCCTGGCTCCTAATAACTGGAATTATCCCTCAGGGCTTCTATTGAGTGAAACGCAGTCTTCACAGCAGTGAGCAGTGAAGTTTATGGGAAATGTGGTGCTAATTTAATAGTGCATCCGGCATGAGACAGAAGCGGGCAGTCATGTTGCCCATACAGTAATTTGTTAATGGTTATTATGCTAAATAATGTATTTTGACATGATATATAGATGTGCTAAAAAAAAAGTTAAAAAGAAAATCCTTAACAACTTGGTGGGGCTTTATGTCACATGTTGCTTTAATGTATATGTGTTTCATGTTTATGTGTTTCATGTCACACATATACAGATTTGCAAACACAAATGCATGCACAAAGCAGCATAACCCTGTGAAACTTTGCAAACAAATCTGGGACTTATATCACAGACTAACCTCAGCATCTAAATCATGGCTGTCAGGTCCAAGCTCAGCCTCCGTACAACTGTACCCTACATCTTGTGCAATACATAACCAGTGCACATGATGTCCAAATTCATGAACATGAGACTCATATGGTTTCTTACTGTTTTCATCATAGCAACCGATGGCTTTTGAATCACAGCTATGGAGTGCCAAATCGCTGGAGGAGAGTCTCAGGGATTCGAGGGCGCGATTAGTTGCAATAACAAAACCAGGAGGGGGTACCTTCAAAGAGTGAAGACCTCCTTGTTATTCATGGACTCACGTATATCGCCGAAATGTAGGTTGGCGAAGTCCTGATCAGTGCATAAAGGTTGAATTACGTCTGCTTTCGCACATAAGACGTGTGTGAATTTACTGGCAAGCGTTGAATCGATGTTCAAAACGAGAGACGCCTCTCGGAGGCTTATGATTGAGCAGGTTAAATCAAATGGCCTGTGATAAAAACTGGCCCATTAAGAAGCACATTATAACAATGAACACAGCCACTGCAAAATGATTCTGAAGTGAATGAGAGAATAGCCGACTCCTATTTGGGTTGCACTGATGAAAAAGTTTTACTTTGTGTAGCTGTCAGAGAGGCCTGACCAGAATAATGAGTGCCTAATGTCTGGGAGGCATGCTGAGGGTAGCTGATTCAAGAAACTGGTCATGTTTAGGATATTGCCAAGATTGAAACCAGATGGTGCAGAGAAAACACACACTGTTCATTTTTCATTATGGCAAAAGTCCTTTAGATATAATGTCCCACTCTTTTGAAGACTGCCTGCAATGAATTTCTCAGTGGACTCTACAGGAATACACTCAAGGCTTCAGTTTGGTAAGAAACCTGGCAACTTATCCACAGCTCCGTCAACAAACTTATAAGCCTCCGTGAAAAATGCGCTGTGAATCAAAGGCTTGGACATGCAGAGGAACCTACTATTGGAACTTGTCTGGAATAAAAGCCCAAAACCCTCCGTGCACCCGTGCTTGTGCACACACACACAGCCGCAGTCCCCCAGGGCCAGGAAGATGGTTTGGCAGGGGATCACGGGGAGCAGGTCAACACGAGGAGCTGGGGAAGGCAAGGCAGGCGGAAGAGTCAAAAGCAACCCAGAGCAGTCTTTGAATCCAGTGGAATTCCTCTCCTCCTCCGCGGCTCCTCTGGGAGGCGTCAGGAGCCTGCGGAGAGAGCGAGGTAAGACGGGGACTGTCAGGAACAAAGCTCCAAATTCACATGATATGTTTAGCTAAAAGGGTGAAAGAGAAATGAATCAAAGCTTGGCGGGATCAAAGAAACGCAACAATAAAGTCAAGGCGGTTGCCATGGGACCAGCAGGAGATGCATATCATTTATAAGTTGTTCTTCGGCTCTGTCAGATGTGGAGGGAATTGATTGTTATTGTTTGGAGGATGAGCTGCTGCTGGAGGGGGTTAAGAGCAAGGGTTATCATCGCACAGTGAGAGGAATATATCTTCTCGCTTGTTTTAAACAGCAGCCGCCTGTGATCCGTGTCAGAGGCCACTGCCGAAGCACCTTCAACTCACGATAACAGACAACTAGACAGACACAAAGACAACTTTGTCAACCCCATAAATATCTTATCGGCACACACCATTGATAGGCTAAACATTTGTTTTGCATCTCACACCCTCTGAGGTTATGATCATTGTTCCTGTTTGAATGTGAAATCAAATAGACTTAAGCTGTTAACTGGAGACTTTCATTTCCATTCATACAGTCATTTTCAAACACGCGACAGTGGCAAGGAAGACACTGCCTGTATTTGTTTTGTTTTCTTAATTTCAGGTCTTAATTCTTTGACCTAAATTATGTATGTTAAAAAAAACAAACATCATATCTCTTTGAGCCTTCATGGTATCTAGCCACACAGACCTTTTTTTTAAGGCAAAACTTTTCAGTGATTCACCTCAGGAAATCCTCCTGGTGCCCTAATACAAAGGAGGTGAATAAAAATCTTTTTTTTTAAGTCTCTGCTAGTATGCAATTCTTTAAAGTATTAAAATCGTACATGACCTACAGCTAACCCCAACCTCCTAGTGAACTCATCTCCATTGTCTGCAATATCAGAATGCCAAAGTAATACAAATAAGACAAAAAGGCCTCAATCTCTCCATAATTTACATTCCTGTGAAAACTGTTCACAGCTATTGTTTTGATTTTCCAAATATCTCAAACTATTGGCAGATGGAACAATACAGACAAAGATTAACAGTGGCTGTACCAATAACTTTAATGCACTGAGGCTTGCAGTCACATGGTGTCACTTTGATGGCGAGAGACTATTAAAAGTAAAACATGATGAAAACAGAAATTTTAATAATACTTGAAACATTTGTTAAAATATTGTTTCAACAGCAAATTTTGAAAGAAGAAAATAATTCTGCGGGATAGCAGGTCGTGATGTTGATTATCTCAGAATTTTGTCTTGCTGTGATTATGTTTCTTATCTTTAGCCACCTTTCATCTTTTTTTTCCCTTGCTGCTGCTGAAGTGGGCTTCCATGCAAATTTAATTACAGTTTGAGGAACAAATATAACAATCCTTTTGTTTTGAAATATTTAACTTGAGTCGTAATTACTGGCAATTAATGGATTCTCTGAACGCCACGCCTACCTGCAGGAAAAGCAGCCGATTTGATTGACACGACGGTGAGTGTGTCATTAAATTCTTCTGTGTTTGCAGGTTAGTGTGTGCGTGTGCATTTCTGCCTGTGTGTGTGTGTGTGTGTGTGTGTGTGTGTGTGAGTGCCGGTGTAGAGATGAGACCCGTCTGTCTGCTGCTCTCTCAGATTGCACCCATGAGAGATCCCAAAATAACAACAAAGAGCCCTCAGTGGGTCGGATGAAAGCCCTGTCACCAACCATTTCAGCACAGAGAGTCTCCTCCCCTACTGTATCTCTGAGTGACACCTCACACATCACATGGAGACAGCAAGAGGAGGCTGTCTCTCGTATTTGACCGCAACAAATATTTCCATATGTTAATGAGATTGTTGTTGGCTTTTAGCAGGGGGCCAAAGGCTTCTGGGCTGATGCTGTTCACATGTCCCTGGGTTTTGTGAGAGTAGAAGTTGGGTTGAGTTCAGTGATTTGACAAAACTGAATTTCTTGTTTTGTTTGCTTTTTATTATGATAATAATAATTATTATTATTATTTAATGTGCGTTTTTTCTTTTTCTTTTTTTTTTTACGAGTATTAGGAGTATCTGTGAAGCCTGTACAAAGCCAAGCCAGATATTTCACCCCACTTATAGACTTCATCCTAAGCTAACGTAAGCTAAAACAAACTGATCTAAGAGCCCCTGTTTCCCTGTCCACCCTGCACCCACATGTAACTTTCACCAATCTCCTTTTCTTGTTCTCAGAATGAAAAAAAAATACAATAAGCATGTTGACCACAACGTGGAACTCCTACCAAACCAATCGAGAGATATTTAATGTTTAAATCATATGAGACACCACAAAGAAAAGCAGCCATTAATCAATTTGAAGTCCTAAAATTTGGGTACAGTGACTGCATAAATGAGTGATCTGAGACACAAACATAAAGGGCTGTCTCCATCGCAAAGTAGCCCGTTCTTGGAGTTAGATCCACAGTGAAAATCCCTCCATGTTCTACTACTGATGTCTGGCCAAAAAAACTACAAACGGCAGAGAAGGACTCCATTGTTATTTCTAACTGGTAGAAGCCCCGAGGTTATTTTTCCTCTGCCTTGAAACAAATCAATGAAGCACAACTCACTTTGAACAATTGCACATTTGCTGAAATCAGATGTGGGTTGAGGAGCCAGACATCATCGTGCTTATTCTGTTTGTTGACAGAGGAGGCCTTTGATAAACAAGCCTGTTCTTTGAAACAGGTGCCCAAGCACGAGTTCAGTTTGGAGAGGCAATTCACAAAACTGACTGATTAGAGATTGTTTGTTATTCCGCGTGCAACCATTTGGAATCTGTGTATCCTTCCCAAAGTCACCGAGATGCTTTCCGTCTAAACAGTGATGCTATTTATTTTTCATCCAAGGTAACACAAAGGTTTGATATGGACATTTGCAAACTTTGAGATATCTCAGCAGTGAAATTGCCTGTCCTCTCCTGTCACTTTGACGAGAGTGTCAACAAACACTCCAAGTTTATCAGAATCAGCCTTGAGCCAGGATTTCTTTAGCCAACGTTGCCCCCATGTGGTTGCCCTTGACAGCTGCATGAACCTTCACTGAGGTCTGCATTCCAAAGCAGCTCACAGGCTAAATCTTTGCACTCCTCATTAATGGCCCTGCTTAGACGATGCCATTCTTGTTATATGTAAAGTCTGTTTTCTCAACTGAAGTCATGTCTTAGCCATGTTGTGTTTCCACTGGCTGCCCTGCAACAGTGAACACAACATGCAGTTCACAAAGCCAGCTTATCCTCACTATCAACATATGGAAGCGTTTTCAAATCGCTATCTACGAGCAGCAAATGGTCTTAAATCAGTCATTTTAATATCAAAGCACTTAACACTAGAATGATGATTACTTGCAGGTGGGACATCCATGCTGCTTGTCAAGGCTGCATTTGAAGAAAATGACTGAGCCCTTATCCGACACGTACAGTACAGCCAGTGTTCAATAGGCAAGATCACATTACAGAAGATTACTTTGGAGTTTCAGCAATTTTCCCAAATTACACTGGCCTTTGGTCTCTGGTAAACTTGATTGACTTGAATGGTTTTCATTAGACGGGCCGAGGCTCTCCCTGTTGACGCTCGTACACAAAAGTTAAGGCATTTGAGGGTGAGCGGGTGCAGATGGAACAGTGGAAATGGACAGATATGCAAATCCTTTCGTGGAAACGCTTCATCATCATGTTTTAAGGGAAGACAGATTCTGCTGTTTGATTTGCGATGCTACTCTGGCTTTCACAAGCCTGACGTTCTCCTGCAACAAAATAATTTCCTGTGACCTGGCTCTCTTTAAAAAAAAATTTAATGCATCAAATATTGAATTTACAGGATCAATACAGGCTTTCACAACCACTGTGACAGGAGAGGACTGCAATATATGGCATTTTGATGCTTTCAGTGTGTGTTCACAATAAAACAGGCCTTGTGTGATTTACACCCGGTGTCATATTTGAACTTCAGTCCACCCTCCCCCTCTGTCTCCCCTGGTCCACAGAACAAAATCTGAGTAATGGAAATCAGTTAGATGTCACAGAGAGCCTGAGCCCCGACTGACAAGAAAATAGCCATGAATAACATGACCACCCTTATTACCCTTCTAGGAAAATACTTAGAGAGGGATCCAAAGTGAAGAGTAATCCGGATACACTTTCAGTGTCATAAAGAATAAGAGCTATTTATCTTGGCAAGATAGCTATATTCCCACATTCCCATCAGCTGGATGCTTTATCCTCAGACCTGAAATCCAAGAGGCATAAAGTATTAAGGCATGGTGTCATATGCTTCGCTGCATTAATAGACAGTCCAAGCCAACCGTGCACATGAGATGCAAATTAATTCCCAAACTTGCTCTGTGTCACTTAATGTTCTTGCAGTCTCCCACACATCCCACTGGCACCGGAAAGACTCCTGACAGTCAGACAAAGGAGGGAGCACGGGGCCAGCCCCGCGTTCCCCTGCTGGAGATGTGCAGGTTTGCGATGCCACCTTCAGGCAGATCACTGACACAGCAGGCGACTCAAGCGCTGAGCAATCCCTTCTGAAACAAAATAAACATTTTGGTGACATTTCCGATGCATCAAATGTCACAGACGTGGTCAGCCGCGTCTACTGTGAGTCAAAGACTGAGGAGCAGAGTTTTTCTCTCTGCAGCTTTAGTTCAGGAGAGATTATAGGCAGAGGATAAGAAGTCAGAGTTTGATCATTTTTTGAAAAAAAAAGGGTCAATTATGGTTAAACAGACCACATGGGGCAATAATGTATGCCATGTTTAAAGGGTGCTTTGATGGATTTGTCCTGTGGTTAGAGTGACTCGAACTGCAAACAAAACTGCTTTAGGGGACAGGGGGAGGTTACAGCTTAAATAACACTCAGTGTTCGTAGGATTGAGAGAATAGGGGTCAGCTTAGAAAAATACACTGGAGCCATCACTGACGAGCACAATGACGGCTGCAGCCAGGCCTCAGCTGCATGTCTGACAGGGCCCCACCGAGGAGGGCTTAGCCACCCTCAGCAGTGGGAAGTGTGAAGTCAAGTCCACTGGGCACAGAAGTAACATAAATGACACCTAAAACAGGCTTAGGTTTTATTCCTTCTCCACCAGATTACAGATTACGACCACAGGTGATTCATAGCGGTCAAAGTGAAGGGTGTATGCTACAGGCACTGTTTCATCCTCCAACAGGGAAGCTACAGTCACAGTTTTTTTTTACTTATTGAAAAGGACAGCAAGAGCAGATGTGGATCCAACCTGATGCTCTTTGCTGTACAGTGTCTTTTCTCTGTCCACTAAATGCACTTTCTTGGTATTCAGCTGTACAAGGCTTTAAAAGAAAGTTGCCCAACAAATGGGCAAAGCCCATTGCCCCATGAGCTGTGCCCTGCCTCTTGTGGTAAACCACTTCCTTTAGCAGAAAAATAGTCTTACTAAACTTCCATTTTGAAAATAGAGAATTAAAGAGCAAAATGTTTAAGATCATACAGACAGATGTCTACAAATTTTATGACTTGCTGCTTGGGGTTTGTGTACAACCTGTACTTAAGACAGCCATTCTATATATACTGTAATAGTCTAACAGGACACAAAACAGGCAGCTGCACTATAAGCAGGATGCTCCTTATGTTGTTTTTTCTATCTTCCTCTCTAAACTAATGCACAGCAAATAGTTCCAATGTTGATTTGGATAAAACACAATTAATGTTACAGTCAATCCTTATTGTTGATCTTCTTGGAAGTGCCGTGGGTAAAAACAATCTACAAATGATAACTTAACAAATACACATTTGTTACAAGACTTTGATAAAATGCCTTTTTATCAAAAAGGTTTCTCATTCATGAAAGTCAGTTTTCACTCAGTGAATTAAATTGACATAAATTTTTCAGACAATCATAATCAAATGAACAAAGGAAAGACAGAATTTGAAGGCTACATTTTGATGGCGATACAGGCATCAAGGAAGTTCTTGGTGCGGGCCACTCGCATGTTCCCAAAACCATGTTGGCTCAGCATGTGTGCATACTGGCTCTCTGTCCTCTCCTCCCCCTCCATCTGGGCAAGCATGTTCAGAGACTGCAGAGCAGAATAGGGTGTCTGTCCATCCAACATGGTCTCTGCTATGAGCACTGCACATCCTATGGTAAAGAGATCAACAACTTACTGCACAGGAAAATTACATTTGATTCTATGGAGACATATTCACTACTTCCTTGTCTGACACCTCAGACTTCACTTCAAGTGGATTCGCACAAGACAAACAAGGGAATATTCAACCAAAGACACTCTTTATTGGTCTTAACAGAGTAACATCTCATGTTAAAAGTATCCAGAGCTTGGTATTTAATTTTAGTGACCTACAGTGTACAGCAAATTGCAATACATTACTATGAGGGTGTTTCTCTAAATGCAAATGTTTGCAAATGTCCATATCACACTTTAAGGCAGAGCATCGCATCCAACAGGTTGTTTGTATATTTGACATTTGCCTTTATGAAACCATGGCTCTTCAGCAGCAGCTTATATTCTGTGGCGCTCCTCTGTTTCCCCACACTCATGCTGAGGGCCTGAAGAAGCCCACGGCTGGGGCTCCTTCTGTCTTCATCCAGGAATATTTCACTTAGCAGGAGTCCACAGCCTGCCACAGTGGTGTAAGTGCATCACGATGTGTATTAAGATGTGTGAATTTCAGACAAGAATATTGGAAGTTCGTAGCAATCCCTTACTGCCTTGTATATAAATACACACACACACACACAATAAAAAAGACATTAACTGAATTTTTTTTTTACCTGGTTTGCAAACAGATGCTATTTTACTGAGCAGAAGATGCACCCTCTCATCTGGCCAGTCGTGAAGAATCCTTGCCAGGATGTACAAGTCTGCCTTGGGCAAGTCATCTTTGAAGAAGTCTCCTGCTCTTACAAAGAGGACAAAACAGGAAGTTAAACGTTAAGACTCTGTACACAGTGCGTGTGTATACAGCGATATAATCACACACTGACCTGATACAAACGACACCCTGTTGTCTGTGCGCTGGGGATGGAAATGATCACTCAACTCGACAACAGCCGGCAGGTCCAGTACAGTCACAGACAACTCAGGATGTGCTTTAGTAAACTCGTAGGCCATGGCACCCGTGCATCCTGAGTAAGAGAATGAATAAGCAAAAGAAAAAAAAAATTGTAAAACAATCATTTACCAGTCAAGAGCACCCTTTCACACCTTTACTATTTCTCTGCTTACCTCCGAGGTCGCAGGCGGTTTTGAAACTGGAGAGATCAAAGGCTGTTGCTACCGCTTTTCCTGTCACTTTAGCAATGCTGTGCATAGCGTTCATGAATCTCAGTTTGGCTGTTTGACTCTTGTATAAAGCATCCTTTAAGCACAAAGAAAACAAAGGAACAGAACAGTGAGTCATATACCGCCCCGCCGGACATTTTATCCACATCCTGCTGAACTTCACAATCACCACCTGAAAAACCTCTTTAGATTCCTGGCCGAAGGCCTTCTCGTGCTGGCTGGTCCCCTCCCTCACAGCGCTCTCAAGGTGGGAGAAAAGAGGCCACACCGTTTCGTTACAGTGCTGGATGTAACCCTGCAGTGAAAATGGAGCGTCTGACAGCAGGAAACGCCTGGCCAGATCTGTGTTCTCGTACACTGGCTCCTGGCATGCTGAGGGGCAGGAGGGCAAACACCATGAAAACATGCAAGGTTTATGCCAAGTCAAGTATGAAAAGCTTCCTCTTTAAGACAATGGTGTAATGATCGGGAGGAATGAAAGTTGACTAACCCCTCTCTTTGCTCTTCAGCAGTCCTAGAGACACACAGGCTTCCAGCAGGCATCGAGTCCCCTTCACAGAGGCTTTGATCTCCTGGGCTACCTGTGCCACATCCAGGCGCGGTCGGCTTTGTAGCAGGTCAAACACACACAACTTGGATGCGGTAAATAGTGCCTGGAACGTTTTGGGATTAGACACAGAAGCCAACGTGCAATTGGATTAGTATGAATGTGATTTGTGATTGTCTGAAATAAAAATAAAAACGTTTGTGCATACAAGTCATACAAATCTTATGCAGTGATTCACCTCAAAAGAGGCCAGTTTTAATCATCTACACAGAAATGCTCACAATTTCAAGAACAAATTTAAGATTAGTTTTGTTGTTAAAATCAGTGTCCTCATGTGGTTAACTTGTCAGGCAACTTGGTTTCCACGACGTCACTGCAACCTGTGAAAACCACAACCTGTTTTGCACCTTTCTGTACTGCTTAGAAAGAGGCTGATATCTCACGGTATCTTGCTTTGACAGCCTTACGGGTACTGAAAGAGATACATTTACAAAGCTCTTCTTTCTGCTCTGCTGGGGCAAAAATCTTCAGGAGGTACCTTCATACTTAAAGTGCATGCCTGTGTGTGTGGTACCAGCCACCTAACTCACTCCATGCAGTGATTTAGTGTAGCATTTCCCAAAAGGTTCTGAGTCATCAATCCTCTTCAGAGCAACAACAATCATTGATAGTTTTATTTTATGGTAAATACCACATATTGCTTTGACAGTTCAATTTTGTTTAGCTCCAATTACCTTTGAGGCTTTAAATCCATCCATCAGTTCAATCATCCGCTTCAGGTCCGCTTTTTTTGGTTCACCGTCCTCATGCTCGGTCACATTGAGCGCAATCTGCCCTCTGTTGGTCATCGGTGGTAGTGCTGCATTCTGCGAGTCGCTTATCTCAGCCTCTCTATTCTCTGTGTGTTTTGACAGACTGTTGACTAGCGTCCAGGAACTCTCACCCACTTCACTTTTGGTGGTGTTCCTTTTCACCTGTCAAGAGAAACTTATTGGTACTTTTGACTACAGCCTTTTATTGCAGTGACTCACAGAGTGAGAGGATCTAACCTTGTGGACAGGACTGGCAGAGGGGCTTTTCTGGGTGCAGTGAGCTGAGCTGGATGACAGGTTGTGTTTGGCTGAAGAGCTCGGACTGTGGCTGGGCTGAGCTTGCTGGTCAGCTGGGGGCTGAGATTCTATCACGGAGGTGTGTGGGCCTTTGCAGTGGCTCAGGCTCACAGACTTACTTTCCTGGTCTGAGTAAGAGGAGGAGTGGTTGTAAATGACGTCCAACTGTTTGCAGAAGTGGTTAAGGGGGAAACCCACGACATTGAGAAAATCTCCGTGGACGTACTCCACAAGCATGCCACCGAGAGCCTGAATGCCGTAGCCTCCAGCCTTGTCCCTGACACACAGAGGCAGAAACATTTCACTCATACAGCAACATATAAACTCGGTAATGTACAGAAACGCATTGACATTTAGGAGGAAGTTGAATGTGTGATGGGAGGATTTTCAAATGCAGAACAAACAATGCCGTGGACTCTCCCTGACCCATTTGTGCCCACGCTGACAGAGCATGTGTCAGATAGTACTGGGCAAACATGGCTAGTCAAAAACTCTGATGTCAAAGTCCAGTGGACAACACACTGGCATTCACCTTTGTGACATGCAGTGATTAGTCAAACACTTAGTCAGGTTACTATGGCAGGAGAAATCAATAAAGCTCAATTGTGAAAGCTCTAACGTGTATACTCACATGGGTTCACCACTATTGATGTACTCCCAGAGCATGCTTTCCGAGAGATCGGCAAACTTCACTTTTGTTTCTTCATAGAATTCAACCAGCTGGTAGTCCACCTCGTCATCTGGGGAACAGGCGGGTTGAGCAAATGAAAGACCCTTCACCTTTCCCAAAGGTCAGGAATGCAACTACTAACTGGCCGCTACTTACTTTCTTTCTTGTGGCAGAGGATAAGAGCTACGCCAGTGAAGACACTGTGCACTTTGCCACTCAAGCTGGAGGAGACCAGTAAAAGAAGACAGAAACCTGTAAGTGAGAGCTGTTAACAATGTCAGCTCAGAAACATTGTGCATGACACTAACCGTGACAGCATCCTGTAAGCATCATGTTTGTCCACTGGCTTCTCCAGGATCATCCCATCTACAGTCTGAGGAAATAACAAAGAAAACCATGCAGCATTTAGCTTCTACTGTACAGTCGAGAGTAAACATATATTGCAAAGCTGTTTCTGTCTTACCACAATTGTGTCAGCTCCTATTACTATGTCTGGAGTTTTAAGGTGATTCTAAAGCAAGAAAATACACAACATCTTATCAACTCGTCATTCCAAAGATTTATGCTTTTTATATGTTACCATGGAGAAAAGAAAGTCAACACACAATGGGCATCCTCCTGGCCACCTCCAGGGCTTTCTGTTTGGCTGTCTCGACAGCATACTCATGGGGTGCTTTGAAAAGTCCCTTGTCCAGAGTTTCTTTGAACCAGGATGGCACCACTTGAAACCGTAAACCCTAAAGCAATGGTAGGGAATAAGTAATTAAAATACAAATACACTATTTTTTTCAGTTAACAATTATGATAAATAGATAAATGCCCAATTCAAAAAATGTTATCATGCTATATACAGAATGTAACCAGGGACATACCGCATTTTGGAGAATTTCCAGCCTCCTGGGAGAAGCACTTGCCAGTACAACTAGCTTACCAGCCAGTTTGGAGAGGACAGGATTCAGCACCATGGTGACTTTCTTGTCTAACTGCCCCTAGGGTGATGAACACAGTTAAACATTACAGATGCGACCTAGTTTGTATACAGACTCAGCAGTTGTGTCAAACAGCTGTAACCCTATAGGTTTGCATAATGACCTATAGGGTTGGCTGGAGGGCTAGAGGTGAATTAATTATTAGATGACCTGATCAAGTAAATGTTTCATATTTTACGAGGAACATTTCAATAGATTTTGGAATCACTGGCTCTCAAATCAAGCTATTTATCTCAGATTCAAGACATTTACAGTAATATATTTTTTGAGTTTTGACAGAGAAAGACCTCCCTGGGATTTTGTAACTGATGATATTTGCTTTTATTTTAATATCAACCTGTGAACCTGCGAAAAGACTAAAAGGGTTAGTTGATGCACTGAATCACCATGCATTTGAGAGAAGTCCCTGAGATTTCTGAACTGCAAAGACATGGGCACTCACGGCT
Organism: Karalla daura; assembly: GCA_029224185.1. Taxonomy (NCBI): domain Eukaryota; kingdom Metazoa; phylum Chordata; class Actinopteri; order Chaetodontiformes; family Leiognathidae; genus Karalla; species Karalla daura. Next base: position 18,448,290 of record CM055202.1, on the reverse strand, counting down.
ACTTAAACTACTCATTTAACTTCATGTATAAAGAGATCTGTGGAAATACAGAGCTGTAACTCTCCCGAACAACACACGTGTGTGCATTTATGTGAATTCAAAATTAATCAACTCCAATATGCACTAACATATCGACAAAGCAGACTGAATACAAAATCCTCCACTACATTATGTTAACTCAACGTTAGCAATCAGCTTATGTGCGTCATTTTGTGGATTTTCCCTGAACGTTACACGACACAACTCGGATGCATTAAGCGCGTTCATAGGCGACAAGATTGCAAGGCTAAATCAGTGCAGTCATTTCGAAGCAACACAGGTTTCACTTTGTGCGCCTCGGTGTGTGACAGATCCGCATTATGTGTCTTACCTGCAGAAGTCAGGAAACTCACAGTGGCAGCCTCTCGCTGGTAACGCCGACGTCATCACGCATGCGTAATACGTCAGCGGATGTGAGGTTGAGTTTGAGACGGTTATGAAGAGTCTGGTTATGTCATTTGCATTTGTATGCGAGTGCTGTACAAGCACACATCAACAAGATGACATTATAGCATATAGTATCTACCATTATAGCATAGCATATTAAATATGCTATATACAAATAAACAATAAAATATGTCCATTTATCCATCCATCATAATCTGGTTTAAACCCACTGGTGTCCCAGGGGTCAGCAGCGGCCTATCTAGCTGATTGTAGCAGGGATGTGAACCCACAACCACTGCACCCTTTGGCCAACAATAAAGTACAAAATAATGCATGTTGTAATAGATGAGAGCAATAATGTGGGTTTTCAAAGACAACTGGGGCTGCCTGTTCCAAAGCCAAGGGGCTGCCACCCAAAAGCTCAGCCGCCTCTGGTCTTCAGTTTGGTTTTAGGGACATCGAGCAGTGGCTGGTTGACCTAAGTGCCTATGAACAAGAAACTGGTCCACTAACATCAATGTCCAATATAAGAGGTTGTCCCAAATTTTTTGCTTTAAAAATCATCTGATAAGCATAGCTGATTTGCATCTGATTCTGCACTAGATGATGAACCTAAATAATCCCATGAATAATCCAACTGTGTTCTCCTTTGAAGATAACAGCCAACAGTAGCTTCTTAGGGTATGACTACATCCACAAGGAAACCCCTGATGAAAATAAAGGACGAGATCTAATCTCCAGTTGCATAAGGACTCTGCCAAGGCGCAGTTCATAGTTTTAATGGATAGAATTTCTAGGCACATTCAAGTAGTGGAGGGTGTCAGATTTGGTGACCTTGGAATGCCTTCTCTGTTTTTTGCAGCTGACCTGGTACTGGTCTTTTTCATACAGTGACCCCCACTGCGCACTGTCTACTGTAAGTACAGTAGTTTGTGTATCTCAAGTATCTCTGGGTCTTATTCGTGAATGAGGGAAACATAGAACAGGAGATGGACAGAAATAAGCCCTTGAACACTATGGTAGCTGGGGTATCGAATAAGACCCAGCCATGGTTAATAATAGAACAGCACAGAAAGCTTTAATTGTTATTGTACAACAACAAGACATGCTACAAAGAAGAACAAAATCACGAGGGGTACATCAGGGTGGTGTGATTGTTGCTAATGTAATTCCTAATATAAATATAAAACAGAAACCAATACAATTTAAAGTGCTTGCATGGCAAATTACATGTTTGTGCATGTTTGTAAATATCAGACAGACATGATGACACCCAGTGTGTGTAAAATAATTGCACGGATTATTGCACAAAAGATACTTGGTTGCAAAGTTGTTGCGTTTTAAAGATTGCACATTGTCCTTGTTGAAGGTGATGTTGGTGAGGGTTGGGGTGGGGTGGGGGGATAGGAGTATGTCTGTTCTGTTTCTGATGGACCTGTAGCACCTGCCAGAGACGAGATGTGTAAATGTTTTCAAGAGAGGGAAGGGGGCAGCCCATGATCCTCTGAGCCATCCTGATCACTCCCTATAGCCTCTTGCGGTGCAGTGGGAGAACCATGGTGAGATACAGAGAAATTGTTTGCTGACCAGGAAGTCAGGGATGATGATGTTGAAGGCAACACCATCTGGCATAACGGGTCAAACAAAACTTTAATCAGATATCTGCATCTGTAAACCAAACAATCATGCTTTGATCAAGCATTTTATATAAAGGAAACTTTGATGTATCTGTATCAACATTTAGCAAACTTCTGTTGTCTGTGAAATTCTGGTGAATGTTCATATATTGATGGAAATCAATCATCATCAATAATGAATTTATCAATAATGAATTTTCTTTTGCTCAGTTTCATTAAATATGCATGACATCTAAGTAAATTATTCTTTGTGTATGTGTATGTGTATGTGAATGTGTGTGTGTGTTTGTGCATGTGTACTGCCAAGAGCTTGCCTAGTTGGGAAGTTTGGTCATGACTCTGTAGTACTACTTTGATGATGACCTAAAATTAATGGGAAGTAATCTGCACTTTGCTTGCCATGCAACACTCCCTTTTACAGTGTTTTACAGTGTACAAAATTAAGTGCTGCTAACAAACATAAATTTCTCCTGGTGGTATAAAAAGCCCAATGTGATTTGATTGTAGTTGTTGTAGTTACAGTAGTAACCCAAATATCCACTCTACAAACACATGATCCAGCACATGAGGGTCAACTCCCCAGGTCCAGACTCAGCAGTGCACCTTACATAAGAAAACAAAGACAACAAAAGTACAATTATGACACTGTCAGTGAGGGATTGTCTCACACCAAGAAGGTCTGGGTTTCGATTGAGTTGGCAAAGCTGGTAAAATAATGGATGACAGCATGATGTTGAAAGTTTGTTCACTTTAATGGGTGAAAGGTACAATATAGCCATTCTTGCGAACAAGAATAACAAAGAAATCTACAAATATGTACAGAAATAATATAAAAATACTTTTCATAGTAAAAAAAAAGGATTACTTTGTACGTAACCAATACATTTTAAAAGACAGTTGTACCTTTTTCACAGTTCATCCATAACTGTCTATATACACAAACTTTCTCCAAAACTTCAGACAGCTCCAGTAAAAACGTCCTGTTTTTAAAAAAAATAAAACAGATGATAATGCCATAAGTGTCAAAGCTATGGAATAATTTCAGTTGCAAGCATAGACTATATATAAAAAGATGGATGTAGTCTTCTGGTACAAAAAATGAGGCCAACGCAGACGTGACTTTACTTGTGGTACAACAGAGATCCGATAGGCCCGGCTCCAAAAACAGTTTCTTCAATACACACTTCTTCAAAAACCAACATTTCCACCATCATGAAATACTCATTGAATATTTTTTTTTCTCACAACTCACACCAGTTTCAGCATCTTACGTTTCAAGTGCCAGTGCATAATCTGGTGAGCAGTTTGCGATTAATTGCATGATTATAAAATATTAGAGCTTCTGTTGACACAGAAGCGAGCGTGTAAGTCACATTATTTGGACGAATAGACTGTTTACCCCATTTGCACGGCCATGTTATTCTCTATAGCCAGTATGGATCATATGGATCAGTGTGTTAAGGATGACAGAGGTGAAATATCTGTCACTCGCTCCTATCCACCTCCGCCCCATGGCTTCTGCTGGCTCAAGCTTGAAGAATGGCGGCACTGTGAGAGTCAAACTCCTGGCTTCATAAACGGGTCTTCGCACACCAATCGGTCTCATCATGGAGGGTTGGAGCTTGGTCGCAAGCCATGCTAATAATGCTAATGTGGTGCACAAAATTGTCAGCCAACAAAAGCCATTACAGGACTTTGACACACATGGAAGCAACTCTGCACACTTTAATTTTCTTACTTCACTCTTCCCTTCATTCCACCTATTTGAGATCTCTTGTGTCTGACACCAAATCTACCTTACTGTGTTCCCTGTCCCTGTTCCCTGAGTACATGCTCTCTTTATACTCCATTTTTGATGTGTCCACACCACTCATGGTCTGCATGTTCATCATCCGTCTCGCCTTCTGTCTGAAATCTTTGGATGCAAAGTAGTAAATGAAAGGATCAAGGCAGCTATTCAAGCAGCTGAAACACAGAGACAGTTTATAGGCCATGTAGAGGGACCGCCCATAGAAGAGCTTCAGCACAGTGTGAGTCAGCAGGAGGATGTTGTTAGGGGCAAAACAGAAAGTGAAGACCAGGAGAACAATGAAGGCTAGACGTATCGCTTTCTCCTTCTGGGCCGTCTTGGAATCTTGGCCGAGTTTGCGTATGACACTGATGTAGCAAAATGCCGTGATACAAAAAGGGAAGAGGAAAAGGACAAAGACCATGCTGAAGAGGAAGGCTACCCAGGCGGCAAGGGTGGGGAGCATGTTTCTCCTCAGCATATCGAAGCATGTGGTAATCTCGAGCTCAGGGATGTCAAAGGTCAAGTCTGTGGTCATCAGTGGGTGAAGAACACTCAGGACCATACCCCACATGAAGAGACAGCTGATGACCGCGATGGACTTCCTCTTCCTGATCTGCCTGAACTGCATGGGCCTGACAATGCCCATGTAGCGGTCAATGCCGATGGCCATCATGGTCAGGACGGAGCAGTACATGTTGGTGTAGAATACGAGGGTCATAAAACTGTCAGGAGACACAAAGAAAAGTGGTTTCTTTAATTAATGATTGAATCAAAATGACCATGGAAGAAATTGTGCAATACTTGAGGGATATGAACAGTCAGCGGCAGGTACACTTAGCTTGATAGAATGACTGAAAAAGGAAAATCCAAAGACCAAAATATAAAAAACGTTATATCAAATCTTTATAATTGAGGAACCATTGTGTATAAACAGATAGTTGTAGGCTTTATGATGGACTTGCTATTTGCTGGAGTTCTCTGATGTTGCTAACCAATAGATAGAGAATAAAGGACATATATAAATTGCAGTTTTATTCAGATTCTATTTTCTTTTATTCAGAATGCCAATTCAACCAGCACACTGTGGCTGTACAACTCTAATACTGAAAAGTTTGGGCTCTGTGTGCATTTCAGTGACAAACCATGTTTATGACAATGTTATTACAAAGAGTTCCCTGTCCATAAAGTCATCACACCATGCTAATTTTAAGTGCAGTGTTGCCTGAGGGATTGGTCATACGATTTTCGCCACATTGTTGGAATCAAAATCAGAATAATCAGATATTGTAAACAAGTCAATTTGCAGTTGTCTACAATTAAAAAAGGCTATCAAAGGATAACGTTTCACATTTGTTTACCCATGATCCTGATGCTTGAATAAGCACCAGGCTGATTCAAAGGCAACAGGAAAAACACTTGCTCTGACAGACATGTTGAAAATGTGAGAGTGTGAAACTTATCACACATCCTGCCTCATTTCAGACGCCCTCCACCCAAAAACAATACCTGCACATGCTGGCTCCCAGATTCCAGTGGTAACCTCGCAGCTGGTAGGCGATCTGAAAGGGCAGGGCGCTGCCGAGGGCCAAGTCAGTGAAGGTGAGGTTAATCATGAAGATGATGGAGGGTGACTTTGGGGAGGTCTTGAGGAGGAGGATCCACATGGAAATGCCATTTCCTACCAGGTTAATGGCAGTAACCATCATGTAGATGACAGAGATGACATTGCTGGTGGTTTCATTCTGAAACAGGGACAGGGTGGCATTGTCCAATTTGCTGCTGGAGTTCCCTGTCATGATCTGATGAGACAGACCTCTAAGCACCTGTGTGCCTGGATGAAAGACAGAATTGGGAACCATGTTAGTTTTAAAGGTAAAACATACATGCCTGTGAATGTAACTACTTCAATACAAACAGCTTTTTTTGTGATAAACCGCAACTGTGAGTGCACGAGGTGATACTCAAAGCTACAAAAGATACTGTTACATTCTAATGTTGTTCGTGTGTGTCTAACATGTGTTTTGGGTGGAGCATTCACACAGGAAAGAGATGCACAATCTGTGGTGAAATTTGCCAACTGTCTGAGGAAATGACAAATACAGTTTCACTTAGAGCTGAGAGCAGATTTTATGAGAAAAGGGTTAGTTGGACAAAAGTGAATTTTGTTACACAGACAGACAGACAGACAGACAGACAGACAGACAGACAGACAGACAGACAGACAATAGTTAGATAGATAGATAGGTAGATAGATAAATAGATAGATAGATAGATAGATAGATAGATAGATAGATAGATAGATAGATAGATAGATAGATAGATAGATAGATAGATAGATAGATAGATAGATAGATAGGTAGATAGATAGATAGATAGATAGATAGATAGATGACAGACAGACAGACAGATAGAAAATTTACTGATCTGTCTAGGAGATTCCCATTGAGAAATTCAGTAATTCAGTCAGTTACATAGATAAACAAATAGATGTGAAATGCTGTGCGACCAATCATGTGCACAGCATGCGGCAAAAACTGTTTTTGCGTCCTGACTGCCTTCAGTCTACAATGGCTGATCGTGGAGGGGACTTCTCAAAAGCCAAACAGTCGGGGAATCAACAGACGCACATGAGCGGTTCACTGTACGCTTCAGTGGAAGTGACAAAGAGAAAGTCACATCGCGCTAAAAGAAATTCCCCACTGTTTTTGTCACATTAAACAAAGCGCACTCTTGTACTCACACACGCGCTGCTAAACTAATGCAGGCATTTATGTCATAAAAAATGGATTTCAAAAAAATCACAATTATTATTTCATCTAAAAACACACATTTATATTTACAGTCTGTGTACACAAAATCTAAAAATGTATTTCAAAGTAGAGATAACGACTATCTTATCCAACAACAGATACACACGTGTACATTTATGTGTGTATATATTTATGTACATACATACATAAATGAATATACATAAATATGTGTATGTATTGCTTACCTACGTGAGGACGAAGAGAGGTGGCACGAGGCTGGCCGGAATATGAATGACAGTTGTAGATGGAAGCATCGATATTGTAACTGCTTCTGCTCTCCCAGTGCCACAGAGGGAGGAAATGAGTCATGTGACCATCTGACTCCTGCAGCAACAGTCAGCCGTTAAATGCAGCACAAAAACGATTCTGAACACACGCGCACACGCGCACACACCCCAACACACACGTGCACAACAGCCCAAAGCACGGAGAACACACGCATTTTTATCCTCACATTTACCCAGAGGACTGCCTTGTTGTTGACCACGCGGTCCGTGGATTCTCCACAATGTGTAGCTCGAGGCGCAACAACTTGCCGTGATTGAACAAGAAAGGGGCATGGGAAAGTGCGAAGAGGTACCTGCTACACCAGCAAACACCCAAACACCCAAATATGGAGCGGAGGAGAATTACAATCGTGAGGCTTTGCTTGCGGCCCCACGTGGCATTTGAAGTTTCGGCGACATCTCGCCGTAAACACATATGCACGCACACAGGTGCCGTGGATGTGTTTTTCAGCGAAGTGAGAACACGGCTCGTCAGGCTTCCTGTTCACATGATTCACATGGCAGGGATTTATGATCTCTTCCTGTTGCCGCACAGTTCTGCTTCAAGTCTTGGGTCATGGCGGGACAGACCCAGTTAGTGAGCCTGACGATTGCGACAGAGTGGGGAATATCGAGAGAAGTACATGTCATCGCAACACTCCCCCTCAAAAAAAAAAAAAAACGGACTTCCCAGAGAATGACTTCGAGTATCTCAAGAAAGACAAGAGAGAGCTCGGTTTCTTTCTTAGGTTCGGGAATCCACCTCCAGTCAGCATGTCTACATCCAGTAAGGCTCTGACGATGTGTTGCGACTTCATACATCGCTGACTGTGGCGGAGTAAAACCCGTTTGATGGGCGCCTGCAGACAAATGCTGCCTCACGCAAACCACAATAAAGACCCACGCCACTGTCTCCTGCGACGGTACGAGAGCTTTATTTTCTCAGAGGAAGAAACAACGATACAAGAGGTAACAGCTGGACAAGGGTCGTGTGCAAAAGCAACGTGAGGCTCGTTGAACAGAGTGTTTCACCTCATCCGTATTTGTGGCTTTGACGTTGCATTTAGTCTGTCGGAATCCGTAGAAAAACCATGCACACGCCGTAAAAAAAATGCATTGGTTCCACACACCGGCGACACATTTTCATTTTAATCCAAGGAGGTGTTGTATAGAAATGTCAGGTTAAAATACACACATCTGGCAAAAAAGCAGTGAAAACATCTCCACATTTCTGCTTTTGTATCAATGATAAATGTTATCCAATATCTGCTCACCTGCACGTAAGAAATACACACAGGATTTGTGACCCTGGTCATCACTTTGAAGTCTGACTTACGACCTTGATTTCCAAAAGGCTGCGACTGTGTACAAAACATATACAAACTCCTGTTGAAATATACGTTCACTCAAAACGAAACCAGGATAGTGCATCTCATGACCTCATTAGAACAGTAGTGGGGTTAATAATCTCTCGTTGTGTCACTCTCACACTTTTCAATCACTTCAATCGGCTCTAGGGCTATCGCTGAGGATCAGGGGCCCAGGATGTGCAGGTATTACTCGCAAAAGCACGCCAGCAGGATGTCTGACGGCAGATGAAGGCGAGGGAAGCCTTTCGACTCGTTTATCTCGCGTTTGTCTTGGCAAGTGAAGGTCTGTACCTCAAACAAAGACAGGGTGAAATGGGATAGTTTCACAAGTTTTACGCAACTAACGGTTGATTCGAAATCCTACGACCGACGCTGCATGCTTCACAGGAGGCGACACTACTTTTAAAGACCGTCACGACGGGAATCGAGGGTTCATGAGCTCTGGGCAAGTGTACGAAGACTACGAATGCGAGATTAGACTCTACCCAAGAAAATGGAGAAAGCAAAAAAGGAGGAAAAAAAAAGAAATTGCCCAATCACATGTTGAGCAACTGGAGTCAGACATCAAGCACGAGTCAACTGCAGGTCGGAAAAGATCCACAAATAACCGCATCCTGTGTTTGTTTGTTTTTCTTTTATATCGTACATGTAATCTCAACCTCGTGGATTACGAGTTGAAAACTCATACTCTGCCTTCGCAAAATCTATGGAATTTATAAAATCCAGGGTTCACTCGGAGTTTACAAAGGCTTGGTAACGAGATCTACTGCAGGGGGCCGGGGTCACGCTGCCGAGCACACTTCAAAACAGGATGACAGGAAAAGCAACGAGGCCGAGCGGACTGCCTCCAGTCAGAAGCTTTGAATGTGACTCGCTGGACGGGAGCCAGCTTCAAAACAAATATCCATGTGTGCGTCTGCGCCGGAACAGTGCAAGTCAGTGTGAGGAATCCAGCGTGCCAATTTGACGTCAGGTCAATTTTAACCCCCCCCCCCCCCCGCCCCCTCCCCGATACGCTTCCAAGAGTCTTTGAATATCAAACTGCCAAAGAAAGTGGAAAGACTCATGCTCGGGCAAATAGAGCCTCGGTAAATAAACCAATCTCGACTGCCATCGCGCCTGCACTACTGCATATGAAAGTCCCTCGAAGACTGAAGTGCCGCTCTCCCCTCCGTGGAGGGTCTGAGGACGACCGGGCCACGCTGCCACCACCCATGACCTCTTTACACGCCCTCTACAAGCGTCCAGTCCGCTCACTGCTCCTCCTTGCTCTTCTCGAAGCCCTTCTCCAGGCCGGCCGCCAGGCTGACCACCTCGTAGCAGTGCTCCGGCCCCGGCTCGGGCGAGTGGCCCACGGGGACGCAGTCGTAGCCTTTGCCCGCCGAGCTCATGCGCTTGCGGTTGCGAGCGCCCGGCTGGTAGAGCTGCATGGCCGGCCGGTCCTGCGGGGACGAGAGAGGCGGCGCACAGTTTACATGGGCAAACGGGCATGCTGCGTTGTTTAGCTTCCCTGCTCGTTCTCTGTGTGGGAGCGTTGGCTCAAAGCAACTAAAAACGTATATTTTATTCTTATTCTGTCTGCTTCTGAGGACTTTGCTGGCGAGCAGCGCAGTGAATCACAGCAGCGTAGGGGTGACAGTGATTCAAGATGAGCCAAGAAGGACTTATCGATGACACCGACTGAAGATAGAATGCAGATGGCCTGCATGAATTCATTCCCTTGAATGCCTCCTGGGGACCACTGAACGTTTCTGAACTGAACTGAATGTGATGCATTCTCATTTGTTGAAAGAAAAACCACATTTTCAAACAGAGAAATCTTTCCACGTTTTTTTGTGCTTTGCAGATATACACGCAAAAAAAAGAGACAAAAAGCAACGCTATGCAAGTTCTCAGCTGATAAGCGCCTTTCACACAACCACCGAAACAGGGGCGGTAGATAGCGAGAGGCGAGGCGACAGTCACGCGGACGTCATCCCCCTCTTTCATCTCGTGCTCACCTTATCGCTCACCTTGTTTCGCAGGCGCTCCTTCCTGTTGGCCAGATCCTCCCTGTCCTCCTTGCCCAGCTTGTCCCCGCCGTCGGGGCAGTACGGGTAGCCGTGGTGGTGGCCCTCCTTCTTGGCGCGGTCCTGGCAGTAGCCCTTCCCCCACTTGGTCTCGTCCTTGCGGCGCATGAACTTGTCGAACTCGTAGTGGTGCCGCTGCCGCTTCCTCTCCTCGTCCTTGCCCCGGTGGTCCTTGTCCCGCTGTCGGCGGCCGTGCTGCTCCCGCTGGTCCTTGTCGCTCTCAGTCTGACCTCTAGTGGCCACACACGACATTACAGGGGCGCGAGACAATGATCAGACCCTCGGACTTGCCGCCGGTTTCCATCATATTTTCGATGACTTCGTGAAACAGGACCCTGCATTGTTAGTGGTTTCAGATCTGTAATGGCGACATGAGTAAAAGGTCGGAGGAGGGCTGGTGCGTGCCCACGGTCAGACTGCGCCTGGGAGCGCCTTTTAAATGAGGCTGCAGAGGGTGGACGCAGCACACTCGGCGTCTCGTGGCAACATGGAAACGAACCCGGCGGCGCAGCCGCTATCGATCTCGTCAACACAGTGCCGCGGGGCTTCCATTTCATATTGCTCGGCCACGCCGGGGCTGTAAACGCTGGCTATCTCCGTTTTACTGGGGCTGCTACCTGCCAAAACGGATGCTCGTAAAACAGAACACACTCGTCGGCGCGTGGCCATAAAGCACGGCACGCGGCTGTCCTTACTTTTCTTTGGAGTCCTTCGACTTCATCGGTCCTCCGGCCTTCTCCCACTTCCCCCTGTCCATCTCGCCGACCTCACTTTTGTCCTTCATCCGGTCTGAATCCACGTCATCGTCCCTGTCGCTCTTCTTCAGCAGCTGGGGCCGGCAGATGACGTCAGGATCCATGATTCAACACACGACACAGTCTCAAGAGGCGGCTCGGTTGTGTTTCGTGGCGATTACCTTAATTTTGATGTCCTTGTCAGACAGCTTCTTCTGCTTCTCCGCCTCTTTCCGCTTGCGCCTCTCCTCCTCCCGCCGCTTTCTCTTTTCCTCCTCTCTTTGCCGTTTCTTTTCCAGCTCTCTTCTCCTCCTCTCCTCTCTCTTCTCCTCTCTTATTCTCTGCCAAACCGATGCAGCTCATTAAGATGGACTCTTGAAAGAAAGACTTTGTTTGTTGGGTGGGTGGGTGTGTGTGTGGGGGGGGGTGTAAGCATCTCTGCCTTTCTCACCTGTTTCTCAATTTTTTTGTTTTTGATGTACTCCAGCAGTGGCGTTGTCCGTTTGGCTGAAACCGAAAAAAGGAAGAGAGGTTAGCAGATACTGAGAGAATGAAACTTACTGAGTTTTTATTTTGGGCAGCTTCACAGAAAAAGCAACCATCTGTGTGCGTCATTGCACCTATGAGCTCTCGGGTCTTAGCCTCTATCTCTCCCAGCAGAGTCTCAGGGTTGGCCATAGACTTCTCCTCATCACAGGAGTAGTTCTCCAAGAACCGCTTATATTCTGGATCTGGGAGAGTTTCAGAGATGAGAGGTGTTTGTCATGACATGCGTTGGGTTTCACATTCTCTGTACATGTCAAACACCATGTCGACCTTTCATAAGGATCAACTCTAATGTGCTTTACAGTGTCGTACCTTCTTCGATGCTCCCAGCTTTGGCATCTTTCTTCTTTAGCTTCTTCTTGGAGATTTTCTGGAACGGAGCGAACTCTACCACGGCAGGGTACTCTTGGCCTGAGCAAATATTGAAATAAACGGAAGCTCATCATTTCACAGACCGGCTATCAGATGGTAACAATGGCGACAGATGCTCTGAAGACGTGTCATGCTCAAAAACAAACACCATTAAGGCTGCTCCAAAATGCAGCTACAAAAATTGTGACAAGCTGAAAGAACATCAGGATTTACCCTTGCTGTCAATGAAGACGTAACCATCAAAGCGGTCCCTAAAAAGTAGGATGTCTTCAGGGTTTTTAAAATTGATGTATGCTCTGGAGAACAAGTGGGGATAGAGACTGTGGAGAGACACAAAGATAAAGATGGAGAAGATGTCAGAAAAAGCCACAACATGTCAAAAGCTGAAAAGTGCAAATGACTTGTGGATTGCCTAAAAGTGGAATACCTCTGATCAGCCGGAAAGAACTCAAAGTAGTCATAGGATGGAAGTGGACTGAGCTGCTCCTCTAGTTGGTCCTTAGACAGGCTAGGTGGAAGCCTTCGAAGCACCACCTGTAATTAGTCATTTAATTGTTATTTTCCTGCTTTCCAGCTTTTCTGTATCCTTACATGTGCCTACATGGACTACTGTAAACCTCACTGGAGGAAAACAAGGTTCTTGTCCTCAGAACTCAATTGTAAATTCTAAGGCATCCTGAAGTTTACTTTAGAATATGATAAGGCTCAACTCTTTGGGGAAAAAGAACACAGATACACAGAACTCATGTGTTAAAAACAGAACAGCGGACAACAGCTATATTAAGGCCCAAATCAAGTATCCTCAAGCATGCACAGCATCAAGAGCCTTGTAAATGTGACCTGGAGCGGCGTTAACAGGGTATGGGGCATTGGTTTCATCATAAATTCCACAACTGCCATTTTACTAACCCTTTCACAATCCTATTTTTGGTATGGCAACATTACAGTCCATTTCTACACAGGTACATGTCATGTTCATCTGGCAACCACACACCAGCTTCACTCTGATTGGCTGTCTTGCCTGTCACTCACATTCACTCTGCTAAACAGCAGAGCTCACAACTCCCCCCCCCCCAAAACTAGTCTGCATGTGAGGAGGAATCGGGTATCGAGGAAGGATCGGGGGTGCTTGATTTGATTGCATAACTGGAGAGAAAAATTGTAGCCCAAAAATTATTTTGGAGGAGCTGCATTCCAGCATTTGTTATTTATGGTTTTGGGACATGCGCTACGTTCACGACATCTTTGCAGATGGATGTGCGTCGACAGTTTGGTATTTCTGACATCGTTAAATATGTAATAATCGCAGTATTAATACTGTGATATTATCATACTGTCTTATTATACTGTGATGGGGTTTCGTAGTCTAGTCGCACTATTTTGACAGCGTGCGTCGAGCCTGCATGGCGCATCCAGCCTGGTGATAATCTGCTGGAGTCCCCGCTGCAGATGTCCGGACTGCTCTGCTCTGAGGGGCAGGTGTAGGTGGGTGGAGCTGACAGGTTGCAGCTGACAGGTTGGAGGACCTGCGGCTGAGTCCTTGTCGCTGTCCCCGGTGCTGAATCCACCTCCTCTCCTCCCTCCTTCCTCCCTCCTTCCCTCCTCCATGTCTGCTACGCTCAGCGTAAACACTGCGACGCGTCGCTGATGCTCGCTCGCCTACCTTGGTGAAAACTTCCTTCTTCTCCTCTTTCTGCTTGGGGGGAGTGTTCTCCTGCTCTCTGGGGAGGTCTCGGAACTGTAGCTCGACGACGCCTTTCTCCTTGCCCACGGCCATTTGGTCCTTTTCAGACCTCATCTCTCTCCATCTCCCTCTCGACCGTGTTGACGCTGTGGTAACGCGAGAGTGGCCAAGTATCGCGAGAGACAGGATAGAGGTTTAAAAAGACAGTGACAGCATCTTCATCTGCAACAAAACTGTTAATTATGTGTCGTAGTTATTTACCATATAAATATTGTGCAATAAAAATTGTGATATTCCCGCTGACTCACTCGGTGACTACTATACATCTTCACGTATTCGTATTGATACAATCTTACCTGTTTTACCGTATGTTATTTTGCACACTGCAGTTTTCAATAAAGTTAATTGTAGTCAAAAAAAGTGTCTTTCTTTAAATATCAAATGTATAATCACCTCAACTTGAGTCAGGTTAATTCTGCGGGTCCGTCCAGCAGTCCGGAGTCCGGGTTGCAGGGCTCGGGGCTGCGGGGCTCCGGGCTGCGGGACTCCAAGCCGGGCTGGTCCGGACAGGCTGAGCCGCCAGCAGAGCTGCAGTACTCTGGACAGGAGGACTGACTCACGGACCGTCCGTGACCCTCTCTGCAGGGAACTGATGGAAATGGCAAGGTGCAGAAAGTCACGATGTAATCTGAGAGTTCAATGGGGATGTAGAAATCAACAAGAAAAATGTCCACATAATGTACACGACAACGCGCGTGTACATTATGCATAATTATGTACACTATGCCTAGCTTTTATTTTGAAGGCGCCCCCTTTTTTTTAATCAACCGAACCATAATGCACGCTAAGAAAACTATCTGCGTCAAGTTAATCTCATGTTCCTTGAAATACGTTAGTTACTGTGTAAGGAGATCAATAATATGAAGCAGAATTGAGTTTCTGGTCCTCCAAACTTGTCCATATTTTCCGTCTTCCCTGGAGTAAAACCTGATAATCTCAATGGAATGAATTTGACATCCTTAGGACGAACTTGAAGTTTGTGATCCATGGCTCCAGGCTCTCACCATTGAGGAAAGTTGTCCTGCCACTGCAGCTGCTCTCCACGCAGAGCCGCGGCTTCTCTGGGGTGGACACGGAGCTCTTCAGGCTGGGGACAAAGGTGGAGCAGGTGTCCAGGTCCCGGCACACCTTCTCCTGGCTGTAAACCACGGCAGACTTAGACGGAGTGCAGCCCATCACTCCTGCTGCTGTCCATGAGGGCAGAGACAGTGCCTGGGGGAGAGGGGAGAGGGCTGTCCTGGGAGCGTCCAAGGAGAGGGGTGGTGTCTTCACTGGAGGTTGGGAGGGAGACCTCACTCCTCCCACACACTGGAGAGTGTGTTTCACACAAACTAGATGTGTGTAAGATGCAGGAGTCACATTTCAAGGGGAGCTAGAATTGGGAAAAAAAATAACCTTTTATCTTGTCCATGTCTCTGCCTTGTTGAATATTGACAGATTCTGGGTCAAACCTATAAGGCTTGACAGTTACATGCTTCATACACCAACCACTTAGTTCAGAAAAAAATCGATGAGCTCCATGATTCAGCGAGGAACTTTGGATATGTGATTGTCCGTGTGTGGGGCAGGCAAGAAAGCCAATCAGTGTAAAGTCTGCGAGTGGCTGTTATCATAGTTTCAAAGGAACCAGTTAAGAAAGGGACAGTAACCTTCCCACACCAAAAAAAAGGCATTCTTAGAAGGACTTGTAAATTAGCATCTGATGCATTTCTGATGAAGACAAAATCAATGTTCCATTCAACCAGTCTAGATCGAATGTAACACTTAGAAGTGTAGAAAAACAGAATAGTCGAAAAATCTTACTAGACTCAGCTAAATTCATATTTGTCTTTCTCATGCAAATATGAATACGTATTTAAAGTAGTAAAGTAATATAGTAGTAGTCTATGCAAAACTGTCACATGTATTAAATCAGTTTTAGTTTTAATAAATCACACTTTAAAATGAGCAGTTAGTGGTTTACTAGAACATGTTTATCACAATGCAGGTTTCCATGCTAAAACAGGTTTTACGTAATTAATTTCAACATCCCAATTACAGTGTACACTGTCTCAGTGAGGATAGTATCTAATTTTGTCCACAAAACAGTAGCTAGAAAATGAAGTAGCTTGGAGAAAAATGAAAGGTTCTGAAAAATATCCCAGCCCTTTATGCCATGTTCTGTCTGTTTAAGAAATCCATCTTTATTCTGATTTGCACAAAACACAAAGTGTAAGCTAAAATCATTTTAAGATAAATTCATGATCTATTGTAAGAACTGCTGTCACAAAAGCTGCTTGCATTTAGCTGGCTCTTTATTCAGGGTGTGAATCCACAGGTTAAGCAACATGGAGAGTCCTGCCATAGGCAGTAATTCATAAGTCTTTCAGATCTGATGTGAGGTGTGTAGCCGTGTTTGCTCCGATTAATCGAGTGTCAGAGGACCACATGTTCTCAGTGTCTTCGGGCCTGACCCGAAGTCCAATGCTAAACCAAGTTTCCAACCAATCAACCAAAGGCACATGTCAGATCCTCTTTTAAAGTGCATTCATGCAAAATTAACAGGACGAACAGCGGTGCTGTATACAAATTACACACACTGGTCACAATGGCACGTTCCATGTTTTGTCACTTGCAGAAACAACCATATGTAATGCACAAGAGGAGGAGCGTCCACAGGAAACCTTTGGTGGAGGACAGGTGCCGGAGGTCTGGTTCGATAGTTGTCCTTGGGGCTCGGATATGTGTGTTGACGACAAACATGTTGCTACGACAGTTCCACCTCCCCGAGCGCGTTCACGTGCTGGTGTCCGACAGGGTGTCCAACATCACGTCGCTCTCGTACATGTCGCACTCCAGGGTCAGGGAGAGCCGCAGCGGCGTCTCCAGCATCATCTTGTCCTGGCCGGACAGCGGCGTCTCCAGGGACGTGACGTTGCTCTCGTCCATCCTGGGCGTGGCGAGGAGTTCGCCGGGCTCCGACGTGTTCAGCATCTTCATCAGCGACGGCGTGTTCAGGCTGCCTCGCACCTTGTCGTTGATGTCCGTCCCTTTCGGTGGACACAAAAGCGCAACAGGTCACATACCGATATGTGCTACGGTCGAATAACCCTCGGGGCACCTGCAGAGCGGCCTCAGCCCCCACCTATGTAGGCATCCGTGTCGCCGATGTACATCTCGATGCAGTGGCCAAGCATGGTCACGGAGAAGGTGTCGTCCCTTTTCAGTCCCAGCGCCTGCCAAGAGACAAACGAGAGTTTAAAAAGGCTACTTTAGACGTTTCTTTGCTTTCGTTAGCTTCCATAGGGGACAGGCGACGCACTGTACCGTGTGAAAGTAGTCGATGGCACTCTCAAAGTCGCCCATGAGGCTGTGGACGTATCCGATGGCAGCGTAGGTGGAGGCGTGCTGAGGGATCAACACCAGCGCCTGGCGGTGGTACTCCAGGGCCTGGTCGTACTTCCTACACACAGAGGCGTCACGGGTGGGATCGGAGGCATTCGAAGAAAGGCACATGCTTTTTTTTGCAGTTGTTGATATGGAGAGCTCAAAGCCAGGCTCAGTCGGCATCATCCCTCTGCAGGCTAACGCCAGCGGGATTCATGAAATCCATAGGCAAAAAAAAAAAAAACACTGCAGTCGGACGTGTCTCTGACAAAACGCATTGATACGTACGGCTGTGTTTTCAAAGGACCATCGACGTATCGATGATGCACCAAGAGCCCACGAGAGGCCCTCGATTTGCAAGGATGAAACCTTTTCTTCAAACAAAACCTATCTGAGCCTTTCTGAACAACCACTTGTGTGACACACATTCTGCCAGCCCCTTATACCTATTGAGTGCTGGCTATGCATAATTCATTGAAGGCTTTTTTTTTCCACCCATGAATTGTCAATGAGGCCACTGCCTACGCTAACAGCGGAACACGTGTTAAGCAGTCTGAAAATAGTTTGTAGGAGGCAATATATACGATACGAGTGGGTTGGACGAAGAAATTAGAGCACATCAACCATCCTTCCTCAATCACCAACTGGGGATAGATTAAGCCTCCCATGCCGGTCCTATATTTGCTTCATTCAAAGGAGACTGCGAAATCATGACATGATTTAGAAAAACTGCCACCCGAGAAACAAAACCCACGCTTCTGCATTCAAGAGCATTCAATCGAACGGGGAAGGCCGCACGGTCAAATACCTACTTTAATTTCCGACACACATGACCCAGGTTGTTTAACAGGGGCTCCCATTTATCCACGGTGACCTTCAATTCAAACGGAGATGTCAGAAAACACAGTGTAAGCAACCACCGCAGGCGCACAAGCATGTCACTCGATCCAGTGAAACTCATGAGCATTTACCTCGTTCCCTATGGCTTTGATCTTCTCCATGGCGTCGAGGAACAGCCGCTCCGCCGTCTTCCAGCTGAAACCGCACGCACACAGGGACAGCCACTCAGTTTCCGGTTGGGTGACGCGTACATGTGTGTGCGTCTGCCCGTGAGTGGGTAGACTTCAAATGTCAACGTTTGTGTTGTTGACCGGTTTTGGCCGCGTTCGTGACTCACTCTCCGTTTTGAAAGGCGACCACTGCCACCTCGTGTATGACAAACGGGTCCTCCGGGGCGATGCTGAGAGCCTGGCTGAAGAAACGTTCGGCCAGCTTGGAGTTGTTGGTCAGACCGTACTCCAGGCCGATGTAGAGCATGGGTAAGTGACATCTGGAGGACAGAGGGCAAGGAGATTTGAGTCGTCATACCGCAGCACTCTGGACTTGAGGTTGACATTGATGAATCGCTATCATCTGGGACAAGTATGGCTAAAGAAAAAAGAAAAGACAGCTCCAGATTTGCTCCTACCCTTTCATCAGCTGTGCAGCAGTGAAGTAGGCAGCCATCGCTTGGTCATGTTCACTCTCCACAGCAAATGAATGGCCGTAAGCAATCCATGCAGGGCCGTACGTCCTCTCCAGAGTGGTGGCTTTGCTTTGAGATAAAAAGATATATATAGATATATGAATACTTGATCCTAAAATAAAACAGCCTGTGAGATAGCCTCAAACAGCATGCGGTTTGTTGGGACTGTGCAAACACAAACCTCAGGTAACGCCGTGCATGTTCGTTTTTATGGCCGACCATGAGATAGTAGCAGCCAACAGCAAACCAGGACACCTGGAAAAATGGTTGTGTTTTGGTATCAAACACTAGAAAATACGTAAACTGTAGAACGGATGCCGAATGGCTTTCTACTTGGAAGACTTACGGGGTTGCTGGGATACAAATCGACGAGTTTGTGCGAGAGGTAAAACAACTCTGCAGGTTGAAAAAGCAAAATAAAACCAATGTAAAAAGAGCCGAGCAATCAAACTAAAGCTTCATTGTGCGACGATTAATGAATGACGTATTGTACCATTGGCTTTCCCGAGCTCCACCAGAGTTCCTATGTGGACTGGTAAACAGTTGGCATGGAAAGGGTCTTTCACCATCACCCTGAGACAAAAAAAAACCAAAAAACATTGGCTGACAATGGCTGCTGTCAAATTTACCGACACTGTACTGTACCGCTGGTGACACCTACATTGACGTGAGCTTGTAGCACATCTTGAAATCACAGTTATAATAATGCCTCTCAGCAAGAGACACCACTACATCCAAGTTGTCCTGAAGACCGTTGACCATCTCCGGCACCACCAGGTCGCTGGGCTTGTTGTACTGCAGATGCGAGACGAGAAGTGAGTGCGTGTTTGTTCGCGCGTGAACGAGACGGGGCGGCCGTTGGGTTTAAAGGCGAGTAGGTGGGCGGATAAAAACAGAGAAGACTAGTAGACAGATGAAGCGGGGTTTGAAAATAGCCCCTCAGGATATCCATAAAAGCATTTGCATTTCAATGTAGGCCGACAATATGAATGGCTCTCAGCAGGGTTGGAGGGCACTTGTTCGGTTAGTTATAAATGTATGAGCCCCAGTTTCAGTCTGAGGGGGGGATTTTGAGTCGGTCATTACCACAAACCTGCTGTTTATTTTAAAGATTAACCTGTGTGACACTGTGGCACGGTTAGGTGCTTATGAAAAACAACTGGAGCATTTCTGACGCCGAGCGAACAATTCTGGCCATTGCAGCGATTGCTTGAATCAAAGAGCAAAAACAGACACACAATAAACAGTGCTTGTCCATACCTTCTTCAGTTTATTCTCGAATAGGAAATGTAACAACTCCTTCTCTTCCTCCGTGCACTGTTGACTCAAAGGAAGCGACTCCAGGAAGTCTTTCTCTGAAGGAAACAAATGAACAAAATTGCAAAAAAGCCGTTCCACAATATACCGAAACGATAATAAATGGGGCATTTCGGTTCAGAAGATGACAGAAGTAGGTTAACGCCGTGGCCGCAGAGCGCTCTCACCTTCCTGCGCAGTCAACATGTGGTGCGACGTTAAAAGGTCGAAGGCTTCAAAGCAGTACACATCCAGTTTCAAGGCCTCTTTGTAGCTGGAGGTGGCCAGTGGCCTGTTGTCCATGGCATCATAGATCTTACCCCGCAGGAGGCAGATGGAGCTGCTGATCTGATATATTTCAGAGGAGAACCTTGTTTTTCTCTCAAACAAACCCGGAAAATATTACTCAGAACGAAGTACATTCATCGGTTTGTTGTGCATCTTATGCCACTGAAAGATCTGACGTTGAAATCCTGTAACGCTTCCATGTCAATGCTGTGGGTGGGTTTTCTTTTAAATGAATCCCAATGTAAACGAATCAGACTCTTGTAAAAATGATACCTCCATGTTTTAACAAAGAGCAGGACTCTATTGTGCTGCATTACCAGCACCATGGTAACCTGGTGATGAGCGAGCATTGGCAACACATCACGCTAACTGGCAGGAGCGCAACACGCAGCACCAACGTACAGCAGCGGGGGTCATGTCCCAGTCCTTGGGTGACTCTGCGGTCCCGCTGTCCTCTTTGACACTCATGTCTAGCAGCTTTTTACTGGCTGGCTCCTCTGCATCCAGAATATCCAAGGCCTGCTGGAACTCTTTGGCAGCATACTAAAACGGAACAGACAGCAGGATGTCGCCCATTTCAAACAACTCTGGGAGATTTCTGTAGATTTCTTCAGCAAATCAGTCACAATTGTGAATTTGGGGATTTTTAAGTGACTTACATGGCACCTAGCAGCAAGATACTGACAGGCTCCGTACAGCTGTGGGCAATACACACAATACAAGAACAAAAACGCAAAACACAGAAATACAGATTAATTAAATAGGATTACAAAACAAGCATGCTTTTAACTCATAAGATAATCAGAGCCTCTGTTTTGTGGCCATGTGAATTTTTTATAGTGTTTCTTGCCTTCTATTATATGACTTTTTAATAATCATTATCAGTTCCATGTTCCCATTTCTCAAACGTGCAATACAAGTACATGTATAATCATCAGCGTTGTGGGTAAGAGCCTCGTTGTCGGTTCAAACACCTTATCACGACACCAATCCATCACATCTACTACTACTCGGTCTCACAAAGCGAACGGCATGCTTACCCTGTCAAGTTTGCGTGAGCGCAGGGCATGGGAGGCTCTGTGGTACTGTGAGGTCAGGTAAAGGCACTGAGCAAGCCAGTAGATGTCTTGGGGATCCTCTGTGGACCAGTCGGAGGGGGGGTGCCATCAGTCTGACGTTGCATTTCATCGCGTACTAACTCATATCATCCGCTCTGCGCGTTTTCTGTCACGGCCACCGAAGCAGCATCTTAACAGCGACACTATAGCTACGATTGAAGCAACTGATACGTCAAAGCTAAACCAAAGAATTCTCTCAGGCTGTAATGATGTGTTATCATGGCAAACACAACACAAATACCATTATTAATGACAAGTTAGCAGGGTGACATTACTCCGTTTAAAGCACCTTTAGACTGACAATGATAAACAGTGGTAACGGCATCCACTCACCGTGAGACAATGATGCTATCTTGTCGGCCCAAAATAGAGCACTTTGATACTGTTGCTGTAAACACAAACCAAGAAACGGTTCAGTAAATAAAAGTGAATGTTTGTGGTAGTATGTGACTGCTGCTGGTAGCGTTATTTCAGCCCGGCAGGCAAAGTGTGAATCTCTGTTAGCAACAGCTAGCTGTACAACTGCAACTCCTAACTCTTACCTGGTCAATATATTGTCGGACTCGCTTTCGAAGTCTGTCCAGATTCATTTTGACTTTTGTTCCCAAGACGTCTCGTTTCTCTGGCTATCAAAACTGTGTCATTCTACTTGACAGACTGTTAAACTGTGCTCACAGCGCTTCTTGGCTAGCTCGCTAGCTGATTGAAATCAAATCCGCGGCTTCGACCAGTGTTGCAACGAAATCCGCCCGTGGGGAAACAAGCGAGGGCGTCGTTTGTTCCACATAAGCTTCAATTTTATCTGCTGTAGCTCTACGTGTGTAGCTCTACGTCTAAATAAATAAATAAATGTATTCATTCATTCATTTATTGAGATTATGTGTGCTATACATCTTCCAGCTTCCAACTCATCCAACTCACACTGTACTGTATTTATACAATCATGCACGCTGTACAATATTGTTCACAGCATTTCATTGTGTTTTAGTCCACTAACTTCATTGTACAGTTATCCTCTGCTCTCACCAAAGTAAATTCTTTGTAGCATTAAGCTCTAAATTTTAAAGCTACCTGGCAATAAATCTGATTTTGTTTAAGTGAAGACCATCTGAAAATGTTTGCTTGATACCAACAAACTTTTTATTGTGCAAAGGGATCATGGCATGCACGTCATGCAGTCACGCGATTTGCAGTCTCATCTTCAAGCTTTGGAGCTTACAGCACTGCAAGACACGTCTGCTGAACTATGGATGACGTCAGAGGAACAAATATTCTCAGTCGCACCTAGGGAGATAGGTTACTAAGATTAATTTGATTTGGTGGATGAGGGTGTCACAATGTCCTGCTGTATCGTTGCTCCACCATTTTCCTGAGATGCTACGTCACCACTGTGTGTTGCTGCATCAGCAGTAGTATTCACATCTCCGTTTTTGTTGATGTCTTCCTTTTGGTCCTGGTATATTGAAACATAAACAGTTTTCATTGTGGTATACAGTAAAAGACAATTTCATATCGTACAGCAGTCACTGGACGTGAACCACAATAGTTATGCTACTACAGTATGTCGAAAAAGATGGTAGTAAAATAGGACCTTTTGCTGATGTGCTGTTGTGCGTGGGTAGCGTGCAATGCTGTTTCTCAGCTTTAGAGTTCTATGCCAGTCCTCCTCCCAGGTCTTCACGTTGTAGTTAGGTCTGCACTGGCTCAGACGGAACAGGATCATTTGATTCTCCTTTGTAATCCGGACCAACTCCTGACGTCGCTTCTCTTTGCTGAGACTACAATAGAGTTTCAAATTCATACTTTACAAATTATTTTTTACTTTCAACTATTCATTTAATATTGTCAAATACATCTATTTAATTAGAGATTGATTTTATAGACCCAAATACTGAGTCAAATATATAAGTTTACACAAATTGTTCAGTCATAGTCTCAACTGACCTTTTTTGTTCATAGTAATTCCTGTTCTCAACTCTTCCTGTTGTCTTCATGATGTGTGATATTTTTGCTCCTAGCATGTCATTCTCCCTCTGGATCCTCATTGTCCACTCTTCAGCAAGCTTCAAGCAGTGACATATGATTACAAATACAAATATACAAAGTGCAAATATTGTGTGGACAAAAAAAAAAATGAGAGTGAAAACACTTCCTTTTCATTGGCATATCAGCGTATCGTATATCATTGAATGGTTTCAGTACTGAAATATCTGCTGCCACCCTATGGACATAATGTGAGTTAAAGTGAAAATAATCGATAAAACTGGCACCTGGAGTTTCTTCAGATTGAGGGCAAGGTGACTATATGTCTTTGGTGGAGTTGTATTTAAAGTTGGTTTTGCTGACATCACCTTTAGAAAATAAAAGAACAAGCAAAAGCAATTGCACAGTGTGGTAATAAACTGGTTATGATAAAAGATTAATTGAACAAAAGATTGCATGTGCTCAACTCTTTAATCATTCTAAGTTTTTAAGTCACAAAAAACTGAATTGTTTCTCCTAACCTTTCTCCTGTGTAGGTCATAAACAGCCTTGTCCCATTTTTGCTGCAGATATTTGTTTCCTGTGGGCAGTGGAGGTTGATAAGCCAGATGTGTTATGTTCCTGTTGAGAGCAAACATTAAACAAAGTTGAAACTTGTACTAGCCACTACCACTGCCATCATAGAGAAACAAGTACATTTAAATGATGCATCATGCCAAAATAATTTTGTGGACAAGAAAAAAAACAGACAAAAGACAGGATGCCACCCCTTGGCCCCTTGGGCCTCTCTGACTCACCTCATAGTGTGTGGCTCGTCTCCTTATCACAACCTCTTGTCTGCTCGTAAGAATGTGTTCATGCTCCAGAGCTTCCTGGTTGACTGGGGCTCAGAGACCGCAGTCTGTTTTCTGCCAGTCATACATGGTTGCCATGACAGCAGCAGGAGAGAGTGGAGATGAATGAGCAGTTTCAAACGATGTGCTTGTTTAGCAAGTTCCACACAGAGAAAGGCATACAGGCATAGAGATAGGCTAATTAGTGAGGGGACTGTGGAGAGAGGGACTGTAAAATGAGCTGCTGTGTGAAGACACCGTTTCACACAGTTCAAAGCTGAAAATGAACTGGAATACAAGCTGCGTTCTCAACACATGCCTGGGTTATTTCCAACTGTTTTGTGCCTGCAAGGTAAAATAAAAAGTGGCACTAATTGTCAAACACTGATGATTAGACTCTAAAGTTCGAGGGACTTATTAGACATGCTGATGGTGAAATAATTAAACCAGATGTATAATTATTACATTTCATGAAAACAGCTTTTGGCAGGTTGGAAAGAATGCTCTGCTGTGCGGTTCGGTGGCCTTGGTGACAGTCACTTAGAAACGTTCTTCGCAGCAACGTAGAGCAACAGACTCACTGTGTGGTTTTTGACAGTGGGTTTCTACTGTTTGCAGTTAAACCCACACACCTCAAAGTGTTGTATGAATGCTGCCGGGATGATCATGCAAAATGCCACTGGTATGCATATAAACAAAATGGTACGTGTCGTCAGAGATTTGTTGAATGAATCCCTGCGGTGACGTGACTTCATGAGTGAGCATCTATATTACAACACTCCCCTCTACTGACCAGAGCCGGCTATGACCATTTTATTAGTGCAGCTGAGATCACTGTTAATAATTCAAGTCCCAGGCCAGAATTAACCGGCAAAGCACTCACGAAGCTTTTACAGATTAAAGTGTAATAGATCGTTATGTCCCCTCTTTCCATGCACCATAATTAACCCTCTATGTGATGTTTAGGGCTCCAGGAGTCATTGTACTGGTCGCATGTGGTTTATTAGGCTCTGTTTGCTTATTTATTTTTGATAAAGAATTGATAGAGGTTGCCTAGAATCTCAATGTCCTCGAGATAACTGGTGTAATTTGGAACTTTAAACAAAGCTGAATTAATTGAGTGTGCCTACAATTTCATTACCTGTTCAGCCAGTGTCAACAAATTAACATAATGTTTTTACATGGTGATGAAGTAATAACACATGTTTTTGAAGTTTAACATATTATGTGTGCTGCTGTGCATATTTGCAGAAATATGTAAAATGACGATGGAAAAGTGTGACATCTTCTGGCAGATGTCCACAAAAGCCATTTAATTGTTCCCCCCAGTGAAGACACATGCATGGGAGGAACCCTCATGAATGAATTATAGACAATAAAATGTTTCCAGTCCAATTTGTTACTTTACTGTCTAAGAGGAGACATGCTGACAGGACAGATGGCAGATACCAGTGTAATAAAATAAGAACTGGGACTTTAGTGGCTCTCAATCTACCATATTTTCTGTTTTACCCATCCTAAAAGAAGATCTTTTGTAATGTAAGTAGCAAGGTCTTAAAGGCAGAAATGAAGAAAACTAATTTGTACTGTGATTGAACTGTCAGTCCAGTTGAACAGGGAATGTTTTGCATGTTTTATAGTAAGAAGGAAAACCAATATTTTTCTCTGAATTCTTTGTTAAATCCTGTGATTAAGATTCGACAGAGCTGTAAACCTTTTACTGAGTGAATATGTGAATAACTTAGTGAATATGAATCTTAAAAAGGTTCCCTTATTTATTTCCAAATATAAAGGTCTGTATAGGTGTTCAGCCTGTTTTTAGTCAGTGTTAAATGGCAGCTAAGGCAGTAGTCACAAGCTCTGCACCGTCCATCTGGTACGGACTGGTTCATACAGTACATATAGCACTTATCTCATCTTCACAACCACACAAGGCACTTTCACAACGTGTGCTGCATTCATGTATCCACACTCATTCACACACTGGTGCACATGTACACATGGCTAGTGTGTGCGTGATCATCCATTCACACACAGTCACACACTGTTGACATGGCATTAGGGCTACATTGGGATGAAACGAAGAAGCCCCTTGAATGAGGAATGAAATGTCTTTAAGAAACCAATGATTTTAAAGACTTCACAGACTTCAGTCTTTTTGAAACTTCTGAGGTGACTGCAGGGTTTGGCCGAGTCCAAACAATACATTTAAATAAGACTAAAAGGTTACTTTATTTAACTATTCTCTCAAAAGACCATGGACACGCTTTCACTTTTAGAGTCTTACAAGCATTCAAACACTAGAACTCCATCTATTAGCAGGACAATACAACCTTACAAGCTAGACAAGTGTGTAGGCAAAATGTGGAACAACCATTCACTCTCAGCCTTATGCTGCATAAATGCTCCAGGTCTGTTGTTGAAAAACTGGCACACCTGAAGGACACCCAAGCAAGTAAGTATACACAGAAAAAGAAACATATTAAGCACAGGCTCTCATGTCGTAATAATTCACAGAAGTCCCCCAGCATCCTCACTCAGACACTTTTGTGATTGACCTTCCTCGACTTTGAGGACTAGTCTGTGCTTCAGCGACCACCCTCTCGATGATTAGTCATTTACGTTATACTACGTGTGTGTCTAGAATGTTCCTTTGTGCCTGTGACAGTGTTTTTGTCAGGAAATCGACTACCACTGTGTCTGGATGCTTCATTATGTAACCAAATACACTTTGTGGTACTGTGATTACTCACAGCTACCTCTACATCCAACAACTTTCATCTCTGATATTTTGTATGCCTTTTGTGAACAGGGTGAGTGGTTATAAAATAACTTATTTTATGATGTATATTTAGAATCGATGTAGGTCGTTTTAGGTTAATTAATTTAGCAAAATACCAAATATACCACTGAATCCGGTGGAAAAACAAAAACATGTGAGAGACAATTAGTTTTTGTAGGCTGTGTAAGTACGATCGGGAGTGGAGCTAATGATGTATTTAAGATAATGAAGGTTGTTTTCATGTCCTTCTCAGAATGGCAAGGGATGCTAGCAGTTCCAGGGAAGTCTCAGTGGTGGATCTTCCGCTGTGATGGTCTGGGAATAAGGGCTTAGAAAGACCGTCTCTTTGGGATCGGTGAGGTACAGGAGGATCTGAACTATAAATCAAAATAACAAATGTTGGGTGCGTGTCACGTTTTGCATGGCAAACTATGAAATCTTCCACCATCCATTTATCAAACAAATGGGGACAAATGGGATTTGGACCGGGGACCTTATGCTGTGAAGAGATTGTGAAATTCACTATTTCACTGTGTTACTCAAATTCTGCACAGAGAATTTATACATTTTATTGAACACTAGAACAATACTCATAGAGAAAAACAGAAGGAAATCTAACATTGTATCAAATATGATCAGAATTCAGTTTGTTGCGTTATTTCTTACTATGCTACACACTTTCGTATCATACCAGCTTCTGTCACGATTGATAACAGCTTATCCATCCCATCACCATCTCCGTTTGATTATCACAGGGATCAGAATCACACAAATCCATAATACAACTTAGTTACATGGCTACAAGGAATTTGCTCTGGTGATGGGTCCAAAAACGAGGAAGGTGGATGATGGAAGTCAGTAGGATAGAAACGTTAGTGCACAAAATTTACAGATGTACGTAGGCATCATGTATCAGTTGGTGAAGATGGGTACTGAGACGTACTGCATAATAGGTGTTTGCAAGTTTAAGAAATGGTAGAAGGACTTGCTTTGATGTTCAGATCAATCCAGTGATTTCATGGTTTACTTTTTTTTTTCCAAATATGACTGTGTGTGTGTCTTTTGCAGTGGAACAGAAACATGGTGTCCCCTGTTGGCCCCTCTGTCTCCACTGATTGAGACAAATGTCGAGAGTTCCCTCTGAGCTCATATTTTCTCATCTATGCCTGTGGCCAGAACCACAGTGACATCAGCGGAGGGGGGGCTGTGCATTTCCCCAAGGTCGAGATCAAGTATTTTGTTTTATCTTTGTGATGGAAAGTGACTAAGGTAACAGGACCCAAGGGGAGATGCTGTTTAGAGGTGCCTGGATGATACTGGCTCTAAGTCTGCTTATTATGATTACCAAGCAATCAAGGTGCTGTGCAGGATGTAGATTTTGATAGACATTCATTCATTCATTCATTCATTTCAGACATTCATTTCTTTTAAATTCTTATGTGGTAACCATCGATAAGATACAGACTTGAAACATTGAAGATAGTGTCATGAACTTCTCATAAATTGACACAAGTTAAAGGCGCAACTACATCCAAGCAACTTTTTGAGGCGTCCCCGTTTCACATTGTTGAAGATAGAGAAACATGAAAAAAACATTTAATCATCTTGGAAAGTGCAAATAATACAGGCAACATGTATTTGATGAATATGTGACAGCCCTGTTTTTTCTCTCATGTTATTCTTTGTGCGTACACAGTTCCCCGGGTTAACAGAAGCAGAACCCTACCCTAACAACATCTGAAAACCCATCCCACTTGATTTATAGAAACTAGTTTTAAAGTCAAAACAATTTTCAGCTAATGGATGGTAGAATAAGTAACGACTCTGAGGCACTGTACTCTCAGCCCTGCTGCTCCATTAATGCTGCTGAGCTACAGAGGAATGGATGCTTTGACTCGGAAATAGGCTTTATCCCTCTAAAAGTGGCTCTTTTGATGACAGTTTGGCGCACACATGCTGCACTTCCTCCTGAATGCAGGAAGTTTGTCCCATTTTAATACTCAAACCCATACAGGCCTATATCCCAGATAGATCTGCGCTATGAAAGGCCATAAATAATGAAAGATGCAGTCTTTACAAGTTAGAAAAGACCCACAGTGCTGTTACATAACAGTGGAATGAGTTATGAGAGTAACAAATTAGACAGAGAGTGGCCAAGTACAGTAACATACTGGACTAATCAACTGCAGTACGCAAACACAAACACAGATTTATGCTCTGATTTGTCCTCTTAAATGTAACCTCAGTTTTGCTCACGACTATAAACGTTGTGCTGTTTCCCTTGGCAACTTCACCTTCTCTCATCATCTCAGCATCTTGGTTACTGGCAAGGTCCCTCGTCCTTGTACCATGTTTTTAAGCCTGCTTGATGATAGTTCTCAGTGGTTCGTCGTCTAGCCATGAAGATGTTTTGTACGTATTCCAACCCACTTGCTCCACTTGCATTATTTCTAAATTATGGCAAAACCTTTAATCATATTCAGTTTATTTGGCATGGCTGAAGTCAGGTGCCTGAATCGGCTTTGTTACATGTGCCTTTGTGCAAAAACAAGTCGGAAATAAAAGATATTCAAAAATGGGAATATGCTCTACATCCAATATTTAAAGAGCACAAAACTAGACTATTTGTGCCCACTGCTGCTCAGTGTAGAATCAATCACATGCAGGATACTTTACCTGAATTACCTGCATCTGACCTGTACTGTACTGAAGCCTGTGCTTGAAAATGTGAACCAATTTGAAGAGTTTATTGTTGACTTTGTGATGGACACACACGCACACACACACACACGCGCGCACACACACACACACACGCACACACACACACACACACACACACACACACACACACACACACACACACACACACACACACACACACACACACACTAGCCACTCTCACACTTACAGTCAATTTGGAATCACCAGTCAGCCTAAACATACATGTTTTTGGACTCTGGCAACATGTAAACTCCACATAGAAAGGCGTTCCGTCTCAGGGGGATTTGAACCGGGGATCCTCTTGCTTTCACCAACTTACAACAATGTAACAGTGCATTTTATTAAAAAAGAACAAAAGCTTCCAGATACACTGACCCCTATTGTGAAAAAGACTGCATCTTCCAGTATGGAGTCAAATTGTTCAAACCTGTACATTGTCCAAGGCCTTGTACTACAAGGTTGTGTTTTACCCTTGTGGTCACGGTGACTTAGACCATGAACACAAGATGTACAATAGATGTGTGCAGTGCAGACAACAGAATGAAATGGTTGACTACATAGCAGATCAGTGGCGGAAGAGAGAGTGAAATATTGATTATCTTATTGGCACTGCAGGAACCAATCAATCAGATGCCCGCACATAGCTGTATGTTCGGGCAAACCCTGGCTCCACAAGCTTGACTATGTAACTGCACTGTTGCAGCCATATAGAGCAGTGCAATGCATTGCAAAGAAAACTTTAGGTCACAGATATAAAGGTGTCAAAAATCACAGCAGGGCATAACTGAACTATGAAACAGAAAAAGAAAGCTCAGACAGGCTAAAAATAGAATGTTTTCATGATATGGAAGCTGACGTGTTGGTTCTGACAACTCTAACTAGACATGAAACTCCCAGAGAGATGATTATAAAAGGGCATGAATTGAGACTTGGAGGCGAGAAAGAGGCAAATGTATGTGTCCCTCTGTATGTGTGTGTGTGTGCCACTGGATAAAGTTTAGATGAGTGTAGGGAGAAAGGCCAGGGGGAGGCTTGGCATTAGTGACCGGTCCAGCATTCATTACTAATATCCACTCAGTTGTTCATCGCAGCATTTGACTGCAGGCCCATCTCATGTTTTGGGTGACTGGGCAGTGAAGGCACTTCTTGCTTCGCCCATGAGGCAAAATGGAGAAAATCTATCTCCAGCAATCTTCCAACCACATGCTTCAGTGATGGACATCTCCAGATATAGCACATGTTGAACCCACATATGATCCTGGGGCCTCTTTGGTTTTCTAAAGAGGGACAAATTGACTTCTCATTAAATGCAAGCTGCTTGATTAAACACTGGAAATCACTGTTAAGTTAATTCCATATCTAAGTACTACTCTGAAAATAGAGTTCATTGAATATTTATTTATATTTTTACCTCTGGAACCCTGCAGATGTTAGAAACCATCAAAGGTAAAAACAGACAATTGAAGATGTCATATATCATCACCTTTAAAGTCTGTGTTTTATCATTCCATCAGAAGTTGTTGCTGTTTTGTCCCAGTTTATCAGAAAGTTGCTACAGTCTGGTCTAAAGACACAGGCCTGGGATCATGACCATGTCGCCTTGACACTGTACATAACCTGGCAGATAGAATAACCACCGCTCTTTAGTCAGTTAAGGTGGGCTGGCTCGCTATACAGTGGAGGGTGCCTGAATGCTTGCTGGACCATTGTCGTTGCCCTTATCTCTCCTCTATAATGAATATTGTTGGTCACAGTGGATTTTAAAGAGGAGTTGGGTATTATGTGTGTGGGATTCCTCAATTTGAGCTATTGCTTTTTTGCCCTATTAGTCACAATGTGGGTGCGCTGAAGAGGCTTTCGAGCCCATGTCTTAACATCATATACTGTATGTTGTTGCATTTTAGCCAAGTGCCACTGAACGCAAAGTGTTAGTGGATCCAAACTGGATGCTTGTATCTGTGAGGTACACCATCTGTACAGGAGGTCCATGATGTGCACATCATATGCAGTATACATACGAAATACAGGAACCCTGTCTGCTGAAAGAGATCTGTAAATTGGTAGCAACGAGAATGATGCCAAATATAGTCTTGTAGTTTAAACCCAATGAAACACAGGAAGAGCTTTAGTGACCATATATGGTTATTCATGAATCTACGCTTCTATCCTTTGTCCCCTCGACATTAAAAGCCTAAATTCACAGAAAGGGGGAGAAAGAAGCCTTGTTTCATATTGTAAAAAAAAAAAAAAAAAATCTGGATAGCTCTCAAAAAGAGCTCAGGATGTGCATAGTGCCAAGGGTGGCCACACTAATGTGCGACTCTGGCCCGGTGAGGACATTTTGTACTGAAAGCTATGCTTTTTAAATCATGTGTACACATTTGAGCTTTGGATAGTCATTAAAACTTTGCTAAAACAACAGAGCTAAGGTGGCCTAGAACCTTCTGCACAACGCTGTAGTGTGCGTATGTGTATGTCTGTGTGTGTGTTTGGTCTTTGACTTGGTTCCCAGCAGCTGCTCTGAGACTTGCCAAACAGAAGTCACTCTCCCCCCTCTCATTGGTAGACATCTTAGCTCTGGGCATGCTGTTTGAGGGGGAGTGGACAGTCTTAGAGTTTCTACTAAACACAGAGATACATGCCATCCCAACAAACAAATCCCAGAAAGCTTTAGTCATAGATACACAAGTTTCTAAATTAAACTACAAGCTAGCAGAATACTGCATTTTAGACAGCTGTCATTTACACTGGCAGCGCTGACCTTTTCCATTTCCATCCACAGATTTGCATATTCACTTAAACAACATGCATTCAGAAACCAGAGAAATGACTTCATTGTTGTGGTGATTGTCAACAATGTCTCACATTATAGTGTATGAACTGTTTCAACTTGCACCCAGTGTGTTTTAAACTAATGAAAGCACAGTCCTTTCATTGTTATCCAGGATTACATTATGCATATTAGTCTCTGTGAGAGACTGTGGTAGGTTTCAGGCTTATTTATTTATGCTACCTCTAACCATTGATTTAATTTGGTGGAAACACACGCACAAATAATAAAAGCAAAGTGAAAGGAATATGCACTCCTTTAAAACTACTACTAACGTTACCAATTAATGATGATGAATATCCAACCTTTTCCAGCAAAGTTCATCATGTCAAATTATAATGATTGCTCTGACTCATTTACATAAGGTTGCTCTCATCAGTTAAATGCATCAGTTCTACAAGGACAAAACACCAATACATATATTCTTGAGACTTGAAAAATCAAAAACATAGCTCTGTGTTATCAAATCCTCTCTAACTCTTCTTATACTTTACAGATTTGTCCTTATGACATGGCTCCTGCCATAATTACAGACCTCCCAATGATAGCACTCACACACTTTGTGCAATCTCCACTCTCCCCCTGGAGCGCATGGCTTTTAAATGGTTACAGTGAGACCACAGAGACCATGAGCGAAACTGAAACCAGTCCATTTATCTCTGTGCATCTTAAATCAAGTTATTTTTCCACACCAGGAGAAAACAGGCTGTTAAAAACTCACAAGGGAGTCACTTCCTGCTGGCCACAGCCCGGGCAATCAAAAAGAAGTATTCTAATGATCCCTGACAAAATTGTCAGACGATATCCCCCAGGGAGCGATGATACTTTACATTACAGTAGACAGATCGATAGGGAGGATGACGAGAGGCCTCTGCAGAGGGAGAAGGCTAGAAAGCCTGCAGTGCACAGCTCCGACTCATCATGATTCCACAATGAGCGCATCTGACCTCGCAGGACACATGTGGATGGAAATCTCAGGCACACAAACGCAAGTGCAAATTGCTTAAATTGCTCAAAGAAAAAGTACATTTGCCCATTGTCAGGGTTTAGGCACCCAGTGTATCTGTGTAGAGTGCTCATGGCTCTATGTGCGTGAACTTGATGCACCTGCAGGTGCAGTAAATGTCTTTGTAGGCTCTCAACATGGGCAGTAATTAAACAATTGACAGCCACCTTGGAAAATCTATACGACAATGCTTTACTGTTGGCCTTTAAGCAGTGACACAGCAAAAATGTATAATGCTGCGTAAAGAAAGTCAATCAGGGAACGTTTTGTTTCAAAGTGGCCCACATCCCTGTGGAACCAGTTATCACAGA